>WNWK01013853.1:0-53688 GCA_009830355.1 Cherax destructor | reverse complement strand
TCTTTCCCCCTTCCTGCTCCATTCTGTTTTACCACTATACCTATTTCTGTCCTTGTTATTGTTAAGTTTTTTTAATCAAAGCCTAGATCTATTTTCGACATTCAGTATTTTCCATTTCTAAACCCTCAACTGAGGGGGGCAAGAAAATCCCACCTGCCCTGGAAAGTGAACCCCACCCCTTTGGCATACATGTCATTTCGGCCGGGGGAAGTGGTCCCAGTTGAAAATGAATGGTACTGCATTATTTTCCCAGTGTTTGTCCAGCCAGAATTGACCCCAAAATTGCCCTGGACAGCCATTCATCTCCAACTCCTCTCCTTGGAAAAATACCACAAAAGACGGGGGTTCCCCCCCCTTCTTCCTAATTATGTTTTTATTGCTGACCTATACCAGCTAGTCGGGTCCTCCCCTCCTATGTCTGCCAACATCGTTGCCCCCAGCACTGAGACAGATAATAGGATTGCCCCTTTAAATTTCATGATGTCGTCCAGACGGCTTTCCTCCATCCCAGCCCCAGGAAAGCAAACCCCCCTGTCTCCTATTTCCCCTTTCAAGCAGAAGGCCCCATCCATATACCTAATTTGGGCTATCCCCAACAATAACAATGTTCTTACCCCTTTCCCTTTTGGGGGTTGGATGATCCCTGTAGTCGACTCACATTCATCGGGTAACACGGAGAATCGGTTCGATGTTTCCACAACAGGTTTCTGGTTCTTCGTTAATTCTACCTCTCCATCCATCCTCTTGATCTTTAACTTTGTCCCATGCATTCCGGCCACTGTCCAGGTTCCTTTCTTGGCTTGAGGATTCTCAACAGGAGGATTACTACGAATCCTCTTGTTTTCCTCAGTCAGTCGCTGTATCTCAAGCTTAGCTACCCTCAGTTCTTCCTTCAGCTGCTGGTAGAGTAGCTCAAGAGAGGACATCTTGTTCAGATTCACAGAGAGCACACAAGACACGTCTTCACTGAGTTAAGTCAGGTCCACCACTGGTTAAGTCAGGTCCACGCCCGCTGAAGTATTCGCGCTCGCACCTCCTCGTTGTGAGGTGGTAGCTGCTAACTCATTTTCTGCAGAGAAAAGTATATCTATTCATAATCCATAATTTTTCTCGTTTTCATTAAAAAAATTATAAGTTCCACTATGGTACATTTTGTTATCTCTGAGAAGATCACAGCCCCACCTCAGCGCCTGAGGCCATGACCTCACCTGCTCTCTACCTCACACACACACGCACACACTCCACCCATTACCCATCAAAGACCCACCCCAGCGCCTGAGGTCATGACCTCACCTGCTCTCTCTCTCTACCTCATACACACACACAGAAAGATACATACCTGTTTGTATAGCCTTCTTCCATAATTTATCTACACGATCCCACTCCGTCTTCAATTCCGTCAGTCTCTCATTAGCGCGTGTATCTCCGCTCTCGATAGCGGATATTCTTCGTATTATGGATAACTTCCTATTAATTAATGCTCCCACGTAATTCGCGTGGATCCGTTTCTTATCCTCTGTTAAGAAATACATTCATTAACTAAATTAATGACTGGTAAGAATATTTCATTAAGTTAAATAATGGTAAGAATATTTCACCCTATGGGGTATAATATGAATTCGACCTTATGGGGTATAATATTTCACAGTTTACTAATTCATCAGAAAGACAAACTATGGGATAATATTCCCTTAACTAAATAATATTCCCTTAACTAAATAATGGTAAGAATTTCAACTTACCTTTCTTCATGATGTAGGTGGATTCACAGATGACGTCACACACACTTTTAACTTGTTACCACACATTTAATCCACTAAGTTAACATATTTTCTTACCTTTAACTGTCTTCATGCAGCTCCAGGTATGTGACTTGTACCATCGATATAGTAATAACAACTCATAATACCGTTGAAGTAAGTTATGATGGCTCTCTAGTGGATCTAACAAACGCATTATTAGTTCATCATTCCAATCATTAGCTAGAAATCAACGCAGTTGGTGAAGTTCCCCTATGGGGTTGTTCATCTATCATCCAGGATACAACTTTTTCATAATTTTTCTTACTAAGAGCACCTCCTCCGGGTAAGACTTTACATATTAAAGGTTTATATTCACTCCACTTAAGATTCTTCACTTCATCAAAGAGATCCAACAAATGTTTAACTCTCCCCATTCTGCCCGACACTAAACCCATGTAGGTTCATTCACCTACCATGATGGTGATACCATGTAGAGTTTTTCGTGAAATAAATTTCTCCTCACATATCACAAACTGATTTATAAAAATCGCTAACGCGGCAACCCCCCCGCAGTGAAAAAGAGTATAAGAAGACACATCTCTACTGAGTTAAAATAGTATTAAGACGGAGACTTCAGATCTGGGTAAGTTCTATGGATTGTAAAAAATTCAAGTACGTATATGTAAGATTTTCTAAAATTTTCTCTTATACGTTTAAAGATATATTTTTTCATTTATGTTAATGTAAGAATTTATAATTTTGTACCAAGAGAAACTTTGAAAACCTACCTAACCTTATTACAACAAGCGCAATTTAATTTAGCCTAACCCAACTAAATATATTTTAGATACGTTAACATTAATTTAATAATAAACAAACACAATGAAATATATTTTTTCGTTATGTTCAGAATGATTTTGGCGAAATTATTGCATAAACAAATTTTCACTTGTCTTATATAGCAAGGTGAGCGTTGCTATTTAAGCCAAAATCGCAAGTTTTACCTAATCGGCACGACATATATATATATATATATATATATATATATATATATATATATATATATATATATATATATATATATATATATATATATATATATATATATATATATATATATATATATATATGGAATGGGGTCCACCTCTAGTGCAAATTGTGGGACCCATAGACTCGGAGAAGTGGATAAAAGGCTTCAAGGAAGAATATTTGGATTTCTTCCTGAAGCCATTTGAATATTCCACTTCTCCTACCACCCCTCCTATATACACACATACATACATATAAATGCTTTATTGATAGACAGAATACATTTGTAGAAAACACGAACATGAATACAATGGTACAATATGTCAAATATTATGAATCTCCTCCAGCTCCTCCAAAGCCGGACGCGAGCCAAGAATGCAGCATGCGTTTCCCCTCTGGATGGCCACACTGAGACGCTGGAACATGAACGTGGCTGCCCTTGGGTCCTTGGTGGTGTCGATGAGTCTGGAACCCAGTTCTTTAAGGAAACGTGTTGCATTTTTTCCCCACGCTCCCAAGGTCTCTGATCCCACTGGGACAAATTTATACTGTTGGCTTATGTGCCTGTACTTGCCGATCTTAGAGTAAGAATAACGTCTAGCGAAAGCTGGATGCCAAGGTATTGGTCCAGTGTGGTAGGTCGGTAAAGCACTGCGTTCTGTCAAGTTCGTAGTGAGTCTCCGTCGGCCAGAGATCAGTGTTTGAATATTTCGCCTGTCTGGAATTCTAGTATATATATATATATATATATATATATATATATATATATATATATTGAACTTTGTATAGAAAGGGGTTTGGTTATTGGTAATACATATTTTAAGAAAAAGAGGATAAGTAAGAGGAAAATAGAAGCAGCAAGTAAGAGAGAGGTAAAGGTTTATAAACTAAAGGAGGAGGCGGTTAAGGTAAGATATAAACAGCTATTGGAGGACAGATGGGCTAGTGAGAATATAGACAATGGGGTCGAAGATGTATAGGGTAAGTTTAAGAATGTAGTGTTGGAGTGTTCAGCAAAAGTTTGTGGTTATAGGAAAGTGGGTGCGGGAGGGAAGAAGAGCGATTGGTGGAATGATGATGTAAAGAGAGTAGTAATTGAGAAAAAGTTAGCATATGAGAGGTTTTTACAAAGTAGAAGTGATGCAAGGAGGGAAGAGTATATGGAGAGTGAAAAAGAGGTTAAGAGAGTGATGAAGCAATGTAAAAAGAGAGCAAATGAGAGAGTGGGTAAGATGTTAACAACAAATTTTGTTGAAAATAAGAAAAAGTTTTGGAGTGAGATTAATAAGTTGAGGAAGCCTAGGGAACAAATGGATTTGACAGTTAAAAATAGAAGAGGAGAGTTATTAAATGGAGAGTTAGAGGTATCGGGAAGATGGAGAGAATATTTTGAGGAATTGTTAAATGCTGATGAAGATAGGGAAGCTGTGATTTTGTGCATAGGGCAAGGAGGAATAGCATCTTGTAGGAGTGTGGAAGAGCCAGTTGTGAGTGTGGGGGAAAGTTCATGCGGCAGTGGGTGGAATGAAAGGGGGTAAAGCAGCTGGGATTGATGGGATAAAGATAGAAATGTTAAAAGCAGGTGGGGATATAGTTTTAGAGTGGTTAGTGCTTTTATTTAATAAATGTATGGAAGAGGGTAAGGTACCTAGGGATTGGCAGAGCGCGTGTATAGTTCCTTTGTATAAAGGCAAAGGGGACAAAAGACAGTGCAAAAAATTATAGGGGAATAAATCTGTTGAATATACCTGGTAAAGTGTATGGTAGAGTTAATATTGAAAGAATTTAGAGTAAGATGGAGAGTAGGATAGCAAATGAACAATGAAGCTTTAGGAAGGAAAGGGGGTGTGTAGACCAAATGTTTGCAGTGAAACATATAGGTGAATAGTATTTTGATAAGGATAAAAAGGTTTTTGTGGCATTTATGGATTTGGAAAAGGCGTATGACAGGGTGGATAGAGGGAGCAATGTGGCAGATGTAGGAGGTATGTTACTGAAAGTAGTGAAGAGTTTTTACGAGGATAGTGAGGCTCAGGTTAGAGTATGTAGGAGAGAGGGAGATTATTTCCCAGTAAAAGTAGGCCTTAGACAAGGATATGTGATGTCACCATGGTTGTTCAATATATTTATAGATGGGGTTGTAAGAGAAGTGAATGCTCAGGTGTTGGCAAGAGGTGTGGGGTTAAAAGCTAAAGAATAACACAAAGTGGGAGTTGTCACAGTTGCTCTTTGCTGATGACACTGTGCTTTTGGGAGACTATGAAGAGAAGTTGCAGAGGTTGGTTGATGAGTTTGGTAGGGTATGTTAAAGAAGGAAATTAAAAGTAAATATAGGAAAGAGTAAGGTGATGAGGATAACAAAAAAAATAGGTGACGAAAGATTGGATATCAGATTTTAGGAGTGGGCGTGTCAGCAGATGGGTCTATGAAAGATGAGGTGAATCATAGAATTGATGAGGGGAAAAGGGTGAGTGGTACACTGAGGAGTCTGTGGAGACGAAGAACTTTGTCCATGGAAGCAAAGAGAGAAATGCATGAGAGTATAGTTATACCAACACTCTTATATGGGTGTGAAGCATGGGTGATGAATGTTGCAACAAGAGAAGGCTGGAGGCAGTAGACATGTCATGTCTGAGGGCAATGTGTGGTGTGAATTCGTAGTTTGGAAATTAGGAGGAGGTGCAGGATTACCAAAACCATTATCCAGAGGGCTGAGGAGGAGTTGTTGAGGTGGTTCGGACATGTAGAGAGGTTGGAACAAAATAGAATTACTTAGAGAGTGTATAAATCTGTAGTGGAGGGAAGGCGGGGTGGGGGTCGGCCTAGGAAAGGTTGGAGGGAGAGGGTGAAGGAGATTTTGTGTGCGAGGGGCTTGGACTTCCAGCAAGCATGCGTGTTAGATAGGAGCGAATTGAAACAAATGGTTTTTAGCACTTGACATGCTGTTGGAGCCTAAACAAGCTAACATTTATGAAGGGAGTCAGGGAAACCGGCAGGCCGGACTTGAGTCCTGGAGATGGGAAGTACAGTGTCTGCATTCTGAAGGAGGGGTGTTAATATTGCAGATTTATAACTGTAGTGTAAGCACACCTCTGGCAAGACAGTGATGGAGTGAATGATGATGAAAGTTTTTCTTTTTCTGGCCACCCTGCCTTAGTGGGAGACGGCCGATGTTTAATAAATAAATATATATATATATATATATATATATATATATATATATATATATATATATATATATATATACTATAAGATCATGGTAAACAGTGATATCACAATATTTTTTCAGTGGTTTTTGCATATTTATATATAATGTGCAACAGTGTGTTTGTGTGTGTACAGTATATATTGATGCGTACATGTGAGCTGGCGTGCGATCGAGTGGGTAAGAATAGTAAAGAGTCAACTCCGTCTTAGCGGTAGTTGTTGAGAAATTGCCGGGTTGCTATGCGGAGCTTCTGGTGGGGATGGAGAGGCTAGAGTGCGGGAGTGATGGAGAGGCTAGAGTGCGGGAGTGTGACTGGGAGAGACAACTAAGTAACTATCATTTAGAATAGGGTAGCAGCAGACTGTTGATGTTCCCACTATGTAACTATTATTTAGAGTTGGGCAGCAGTAAATTTTGGGCGTTCCCACTATATAATTATTGTTATAGATTACGGTAGCTCTTGGGTGTTCCCATTAAGTAAATATTTAGAGTAGGGTAGCAGCAAACTGCTTACTGAAAAAAAAATAATCATCTACCTAACGACAGATGATGAGACTAGTGGTCTCAACTATCATTACACTCTCGCTTCTGTGTGACGACAACAGTAGCATAACCAGGACTGGCTAGAAGACGAGCGCACTTAATGCTGACAAGAAATGTACTTCTGCAAGGAAGTCAGGATAAAAGCGATGAAGACATTTGCTTGGTGACATCCTGAAGCAAGGTGTCTCATTTCCATCTCTGTCTCTGTCTCTCTGTCTCTCTCTCTCTCTGTCTCTCTGTCTGTCTGTCTCTCTCTCTCTCTCTGCAAGAGAACATGTGTTAGTCCCATGTATTACCAACAACGAAAGGACCATTCACAGGTATACTTCCCGCTACTTGAAATCTCTTTTTTTCTTCTTCACCAGCCTCCTCGGAGACGCGGGTTAGAATTCCACCGCTGCCACAATTTGTTGCGAGGTTTTTGTTTGATAGAGTGGTACGTGTAGTGATACAAAACATCTCTTTGCCGGTTACATCTTAACTGACTGATACCCTGTGGGCAAACGAGAGGCGAGCCGCGAGGGTCATTTGAGCTGGGGGTTATCATCGGTGACCCTAACATTACCAAGCCGTGGGAGTAACAGCTATACATGACTGTCCCATGTATCAATAACAACACAAGGATCATACACAGATATGCTTCCGCGCTCTACAACACATTTATAACCTGAATTATAAGGCTTTGGAATGTCACGGGTACATTTCACATCTTTAATGCCAATACTCTCTAATATACAAGCCATCTTTCTTGGTAAAGGCAGAGGTCTCCTACCTGTCTGTCACAGGAACTCGACTGTATCCCTTCAGTAGATCCAGCCATGAAACACTCAGCTTGTCCTACCAGGACAATGCTGCCATATTTTCTACGATATGATATCCATCCAGTATAGTGAGAACACTGACCCCATGGTAGTCTATACACATCAGCACTAAAAGTTTCAAGTTAATCAGAAGATGCATTTTTCAGTTATTGCACAGAATCTATGAAACTTTCCTTCCATTTCATACGCTGCATCAGCCTCTGAGGATTGATGTCGTTCACAATTGTTATATTTTAATCAGAGCAAAACACCAAACCCAAATAGTGCTTGTGGAATGGGAGACATTCAATTTCCATCCAAGCAAAAATATGATAAGTCAATTTCCTTGGATAAAGAGCCTCTCACCCGCATTAAGGCAAAATAATGCAATGTTAAAGAATGCTATACCTTTTCGAGATTAACAGTGGCAATATGACATCAACGAACACTATTAAATAAACCAGTCTTCTTCTTCTTCTTCTTCTTCTTCTTCTTCTTCTAAGAAGAGCTTGTCTCCCCCAGTCACACGGAATTTGAGAATGACTTGTATAACACTGGATATAGGTCACCTACTCATGCAAAAAGTTCCATGAATCTTTCCCAAGCTACATCACACCAGGGCTGAAAGTTTGAAGTCGATAGAATGAGGTGTTCTCGAGTAATATGCGAAAATTTGTGAGAAAGCAAACAAAAATATTGCTGAGAATGTTTTAATAAATAGGGAAGTTTCCTCTCCTTAAACTTAAAAAAAAAAACATAAACCAAGAATTCTTTTTTTCTTTTTCTTTTTTTCTTATTTACATTTTAATTAAAATTCTCTACAATCCGGAAAGAAAAATATTTGATTTTGTTTAAAAATCCATTTTGATAAAATTGGCAATTTGGCACTAACACAGCCCAAAATTAATAAAAATAATATTTTCAGTTAAGGTACACCAACATTTAGGGTTTGAAGCCATTCAGAAGAGACATTCTCTAGTTATTACACGAGAAACACTATACCGATTAAATTTGGCAAATTGAAATTTACACAGCTCAGAGTTAGTGACAAGCTTTGTTTGAATAAAACCCACCAATGGTAAAAGTTTGATGCCAGTCAGAAAATGCATTCTCTAGCAATCAATTAGTTTCCAAAGATTCTAAGTTTTGCACAAATCTCTGCAAAAATTTTCAGATTTGCAGCTCCTCAGACTAAACTTATACGGCATCGTCATTCTTATAAAATGCCTCGTTAATAATATTGTGAAGCCAGTCAGAAGAATCATTCTTTAGTTATTGAATACCATTGAACATCAATACTCAATAACACTGGCAAATTGTGACTTATGTCACCAATTAGCAGCGTGAGCCTTTGTCTTCTTGAAACCACACTAATGGCGATAATTTGAAGCCGATCAGGTAAGTCATTCTCCAGTTATGGCACGGATTCCAACGACAGTATTTTATAAAATACTTTACTACATTAACAAATTTGCGATCATACAAACTTAGTAGGTACCATCCTGACCCTAAGATGCTTCACCCATTAAATATTGAAGTTCTCTCGGAAAAGAAAAACTGAAATTTATTTATCGTGATTAAAAAATAAAAAATCATACTGTTTTACAAATAAAATGGTCAGATGTGCATTTACACTTTGGAATTTTACTCTCCGTTGTTGTTTAATTAAGAGGCACGTTTATGGACGTTTGAAGCTCCGCCATTGAGGATTTTGGTCGTTATCCCAGCCATTCCAGGATGCTGGGAATGTTATCCCAGCCATTCCAGGATGCTGGGAATGTTATCCCAGCCATTCCAGGATGCTGGTAATGTTATCCCAGCCATTCCAGGATGCTGGGAATGTTATCCCAGCCATTCCAGGATGCTGGGAATGTTATCCCAGCCATTCCAGGATGCTGGGAATGTTATCCCAGCCATTCCAGGATGCTGGGAATGTTATCCCAGCCATTCCAGGTTGCTGGGAATGTTATCCCAGCCATTCCAGGTTGCTGGGAATGTTATCCCAGCCATTCCAGGATGCTGGGAATGTTATCCCAGCCATTCCAGGATGCTGGGAATGTTATCCCAGCCATTCCAGGATGCTGGGAATGTTATCCCAGCCATTCCAGGATGCTGGAATTTTATCCCAGCCATTCCAGGATGCTGAGAATGTTATCCCAGCCATTCCAGGATGCTGGGAATTTTATCCCAGCCATTCCAGGATGCTGGGAATGTTATCCCAGCCATTCCAGGATGCTGGGAATGTTATCCCGGCCATTCCAGGATGCTGGGAATGTTATCCCAGCAATTCCAGGATCTGGGAATGTTATCCCAGCAATTCCAGGATGCTGGGAATGTTATCCCAGCCATTCCAGGATGCTGGGAATGTTATCCCGGCCATTCCAGGATGCTGGGAATATTATCCCAGCCATTCCAGGATGCTGGGAATGTTATCCCAGCATTCCAGGATGCTGGGAATGTTATCCCAGCCATTCCAGGATGCTGGGAATTTATCCAGCCATTCCAGGATGCTGGGAATGTTATCCCGGCCATTCCAGGATGCTGGGAATGTTATCCCAGCCATTCCAGGATGCTGGGAATGTTATCCCAGCCATTCCAGGATGCTGGGAATGGGTCATAGGTCACGTAAACATGCCAATTGTTTCAAGAATCTGGTTCTAATTACTTTAAACACGCGTTGAAAATTTGAAGTCGATTGGATGAAGTGTTCTCGAGTTATAAGCAAAATAAAATCGAGAAGTTATAGGAAGAAAAATAACAAAAAAACAGGGAACCTCTTATGGATACATAATGTTTTAGCCGGTTAATAATGTATATATGCTGGGAATGTCGTCGTTCAAGCGTAAGTACCTCGTCATTTACATTACTCAACATTTCCTAAATCTGTAAGACCCACCATCCTAGGACCTTCACTTCTAGCCATTCATATTCTTTTCAAGCTCAGCCCCTGGACGGACAACCTACCCTCTAGTGAAGGCCTAAGGCTGAAGCTTGGGTTGGCCTTATTTGTGTGGGCTCTGCTTCATTCTCATGACTGTCCTAGAGACAACACCTCCGTCCACTCTCTCTTCTACCAGGTAGCGTGGCCCGGTATCTCTTGCACCTACTACTATAAGGACTCTCAAATGTTCTACACATAATTACGTGAGTTATTTATTAACCGCTCCTGCCGCCAATGGCTGCCATATTGCCTTATTGGCCCCTATATCCTACATATTCGTCGGTGATTCAACGCTTAGCAGACATCACGTGTGGGCGCTATTATCCTGTTTAACAGTCTTGCTTGTATACTATCATCCTTCCCTTGTCCAGAGAACCCAGAATCACAGATCTCAGAGTGTGACGATTCTTGTCTGCTACTGGTTAAGCCAAGACGAAGTCGCCCGCTGAACAGCAACGTGGTACGGCTGACTTATATTGGTACTTCATGGCCCTTTGTGCTACAATCAGGTTTGTTGTAGGCAGGTCATGCACATGAGAAGTTTATCTCAAAGCCTAGAGGTATCATGCAAGGGAATAACGGTATTCTCAATGCCGATCCAGTCCTCTGACCGAATGGCTATGTACAAGCTTGAGAAGAAAACTCCCTCATCCATCACTTGCGCCGTAACATGCTTCTGAGCATCTGGTAAAATCTTTAAAGTGCATCTTGAGTTTCAGAAGGAATCACGGAAAAGACAACTGGTTATTCCAACCTCATGAAAAAATCTTAAAATTTTAAATGCGAAGCTCTATCCCCAGTCTAATTGGCTTTCCCGAGATACCTCAACCTGTACAAAATAAAATTCTCAAAATAGTTCATGCAGTAGAGCGTGCATTGTTGCATCATAATGGTATTGCTTCAGATAACAAGTTATGTTTAATATTCGTTACCCATGTGGGTCTGAGGCAAGGAACCAACTGTGTTTATAGCAAGTAGCCAGAAATATTCACCAAATGCTGATAATGTCAATAATTTCGCTGTTTTTTGTAGGATGGCTTTTTTTTTTTTTTTGTCCCCAAGTGTCCGCCAAGTCTATCACATTACTTTTATTTACTGGAAACACCGGAGCATATTTAATTTCCCATGTCTGGTGCTTCTCCGCTCTGGGTTACGCATCCTTCCTCATAAGTATTCTGTAATTAGTTGTATCAAAAGCTGTACTCTTATTTACAATTTCCACTGCCGAGGAGGACTTCAGGAGATGCAAGTTTATTATCTTAGTGTTGCTCAGTTGCTGTATCCACAGTAGTCTCCGTAGCAGTGAGAGACCAGTGGAGAGCTTACGGTGAACTGGATTTTGAAAGAAGGACCCCACATGCAGGAGGTAAAGCCTTATCTGGGTCCCTTCAAACAGATGACCTAATCTTAGGTCACCGTCCTGTGACAGTTAATCAGTGTCACGCCCCAGTACCTGTGCTGTTACGCATTGCCCACATCACAGCTGGCACTGGAAATTGTTCCAGTACTGTTCGACTCTTTCACAACCAATGTCTAACGTTCACACATCATTTCCGACAAGTAATTGCCCATCATAAATGGGGAATGTACCAGAGAGTTAGATACACATACAGCTCGTGAAAAAACTTACTTTCTAAACATAAAATGTGAATGGGTACATTAGACATAATATGTCTCAAGACTTCTAACAAGTCGTTAACCCCAGCAGTGGGTTACTACCCTGTTCTCTGTGAGTGTCATAGTGCTGTGAGCCTCAATAAGGTGCATGATACTCCCGAGTTCGTAAAAGTGGCCTGGAGGGGGCCCCGTGGCCTCGCTGGCAAAGCTTCACACGCTTCACACGCGGAGGGCCCGGGTTCGATTCCCGGTGGAAACGACGTGTTTCCTTACACCTGTTGTCCTGTTCACCTAGCAGCAAATAGGTACCTGGGTGTTAGTCGACTGGTGTGGGTCGCATCCTGGGGGACAAGATTGAGGACCCCAATGGAAATAAGACAGACAGTCCTCGATGGCGCACTGCCTTTCTTGGGTTTTCCTGGCTGGCTAACCCTCCGGGGTTAAAAATCCGAATGAAATCTTATCTTATTTTTACTTAGTGACACTGACGCTTCGCAACAACACGAGAGAACATAACATAAGAACATAAGAAAGGAGGAACACTGCAGCAGGCCTGTTGGCCCATTCTAGGCAGGTCCTTCACATTCCATCCCACCAACAGAATATTTGTTCAACCTAATTTTCAATGCTACCCAAAAAATAAGCTTTGATAATTTTATTTACTCATGTGCAATTCCCACTCAAATCCAACCCCTTTCATTCATGAATTTATCCAACCTAAATTTAAAACTACCCAAGGTCCTTGCTTCAATAACCCTACTAGGCAGACTGTTCCATTCATCAACTACCCTATTTCCAAACCAATACTTTCCTATATCCTTTCTAAATCTAAACTTATCTAACTTGAATCCATTATTGCGGGTTCTCTCTTGGAGAGATACCCTCAAGACCTTATTTATATCCCCTTTGTTAATACCCATTTTCCACTTGTATACCTCGATCATGTCTCCCCTCATTCTACGTCTTACAAGTGAATGTAATTTAAGGGTCTTCAATCTTTCTTCGTAAGGAAGATTTCTAATGCTATGTATTAATTTAGTCATTCTACGCTGAATGTTTTCTAACGAATTTATGTCCATTCTGTAATATGGAGACCAGAACTGAGCTGCGTAATCTAGGTGAGGCCTTACTAATGATGTATAAAGCTGTAATATAACGTCTGGACTTCTGTTGCTAACACTTCTTGATATAAATCCCAGTAATCTATTTGCCTTATTACGTACGCTTAGGCATTGCTGTCTTGGTTTAAGGTTGCTGCTTACCATCACCCCAAGTCCTTCTCGCAATCTGTATGGCTAAGTTCTACGTTATTTAACTTATAAGTGCTTGGGTTATGGACACTCCCGAGCTTTAGAACTTTGCATTTATCTACATTGAACTGCATCTGCCATTTTTCTGACCAGGAATTGAGTTTGTCTAAATCCTCCTGTAGTTCACTGACATCTACGTCTGAATCGATTATCCTACCTATCTTCGTGTCATCAGCGAATTTGCTCATATCACTAGAAATTCCCTCGTCAAGGTCATTTATATATATTATAAACAACAACGGGCCCAAAACCGATCCCTGAGGAACGCCACTTGTTACAGATCCCCACTCCGATTTAACCCCATTTATGCACACCCTCTGCTTCCTATTGGTGAGCCATGACTCGATCCATGACAACACTTTTCCCCAATGCCATGAGCAGCCACTTTCTTTAACAGTCTCTGATGTGGTACTCTATCAAAAGCCTTACTAAAATCCAAATAAACGATATCGAATTCTTTATCATTATCAACTGCCTCAAAAGCCCCACTGAAAAAAGTTAACAAATTAGTTAGGCAGGAACGGCCCCTGGTGAATCCATGCTGAGTATCATTAATCAAATTATGCCTATCGAGATGGCTTCTTATGTTATCAGCTATAATCGACTCTAGTAATTTGCCTACAATTGATGTTAGACTTATTGGGCGGTAATTTGATGGTAACGACTTGTCCCCTGCTTTAAAAATAGGAATTACATTAGCCATCTTCCACGTATCCGGCACTACACCTGTTTGAAGAGATAGGTTAAAAATGTTAGTTAAGGGTTCACAGAGTTCTATTTTGCATTCCTTAAGAACCCTTGAAAAAAGCTCATCAGGGCCTGGCGATTTATTTTGCTTCAAACGGTCTATCTGTTTGATAACCTTTTCGCTAGTGAGAGGTACTGCAAAATAGGAGTATTGCAGCTTTAATTGCTTCATTGGCCAGGTGTCAATACTATCCATTACGATAGGTGTTATTTTCCCCTTTGGCCATAGACTTCCTCCTCCCAGTAAACTTTCTCTGCCACCTGACTCGAATTGATATCGGTCAAGGGAATTCGAGACTGTGTCTGCTGTTACTCAGTCTGCTAATTTTGTAACCTGAAATATATGGGGCGAATGTGACCTAGCTTATTGCAATGTGAACATTTTCTTCTCCGTTGACCCTGGTAACGGAGCTTATTCTGAAGCCAGTTCTGTGACCTTTTCTGTCCAGTCGCTGGCCGCCTGATTCCAGGTGTCTCGACGACTCGTGTTGACTCAGGAACACTAGCCATTTGAGAATCATTATTGCCCAACAGTGTCTGCATTTGCCGAGGCTGAGCGAGTAGTTGGCGTTCAGTTGCATGATCCAGCTTTTACGTCTCTACCAATTCTCTTACCACCTCGACTGAAGAGCATTTCTTATTTTCAAAAGAAGCCTGAGCTTCAAGTATAATAATACAGACGATCTTAGTTGGTAACTTGGTGTATTGGAGTCAGATATATGGGAGTGCCACAGAACTTAACGCCTGAACCTGTCTACTCTGCCACTCGATGGTAACTAACGCTAGAAGGGCCGAGAGGCATTCATATTCGAAGACTGACCTTTGACACTGCTTAGGTCATAAAGAATGTAACGGCCAACGGTCACGTGCAAGGCTCGTGACTCAGTAACTGTTATAAGCTACTAATACTGTACTATCACTGAACTACTAGTGTGCTTGTGACAAAATCACGGACTACCTCTCCTGCTCGAAGCCATTGCAGAAAGGCAATCGTTTTGCTCTGAGCAAAGTCATGCTACGTTTCGACAGACTTTAGATAAGATCGCAAAATTTGCGTTGATACTTGACCAATAGCAACATATGCAGGAGGCTTTTAGAACAGCAGCCTTTACAAAGTCTTCTCTTAATCTTTACTATGTAATTGATATGCGACAATGCTTCCTAATACTGTTTAGGCAGTTCAGCACATCTGCCTGATTTTCAATATCATCGAGGTCACCCTTGACTAATCTGGGCAACATTGCTGCTGCCCTTCTACTCTTAAACCCAGCTCATTGTATTTCAGCATTCTCTTCATTATGATTAACATTTCTCACCATACGTCTCTCGATCCTGGCTTCCTCCCTCTGCCATTGTTCACTAACAAAGGCTCTCTCCTTCGATAAAGGCAACTTTAGGAATCTTCACAGACTAAGAGACTGATCATTTTGCACCCAGGGTGACGGACTGATTACATCAAACTTCCTCTCCACTTCGTCTACGTCGTCTTCCACCAACGTTGATATCTCCAGGAGTGTGATTCCTCTCTGTATTCGACTGGTGAAGCCTGCAGCGCAGGCGAAACGTTTCGTCAGTTGACTCCTAGTGTTGCATATGTGTCTAACCTATCATCTTGTCGGTGTTATGTATCATTTATAATATAATAGTTGCTGACATACCACTGCTCATGCTGACAGTGTTTACCCTATATATATATATATATATATATATATATATATATATATATATATATATATATATATATATATGCAAAAAGATCACAGTAAACAGGTGATATCACAATATGCAAGACAACCACTATGAAAAATAGAGGAATTCCAAGGTTTTGTGATACTCACATTATCAAGGAACTATATTAACAGTTCCTTGATAATGTGAGTAGTCACGAAAGTGCTTGGAATTCTCTATTTTTCATAGTGGTTGTCTTGCTATATATATATATATATATATATATATATATATATATATATATATATATATATATATATATATATATATATATATATATATATATATATATAATAATAATAATAACGGATGTATGAAAGTTATATAAAACTATATCACAATATCACAAGCTTTACCAGGTTACACAAGGAAAGGAAAACTTACATTAGCAGCAACATAAAAGAGTCAACAAGGAAGAAGAGTGACAAAGGCATTCGCAGAAAGTTAGTTGACCAGGATAAAATCCCAGGGAGCTGGCAGAACTACTTGCGGAATCCAAACAACAAGCAGGAAGAACAAAAAGGCACAATACCCTGACTGGAACAATACACAAATAACCCGGCCATACGAGAGAGAAGCTTATGTCGACGTTTCGGTCCGACTTGGACCATTTGTATAACAAACAGGAACTCTTCGAAATCTAGTTAGCAGGATTGCTAGCTAGACTTCGTTCCTAAAATGGAGGTTGTCGTCACCCTTGACCAAGGAGTAGTTTGCAGAGGAAACATCGAGGAACAGTGTACACGTACATGTAAACCCTGCAGTCAGATATCAATAATGCAACACACTGGGCAGTCATGGCTGTTTTGTGCTATTTAACTACGCTTCTTGCCACCTACAGAAGTTGCATATGCAACACGCATGATGCTTGTGCAATATCATCTGAACTACTAAAAATATAAAGGTTTTTCTGTATGCTGCATAGATTTAATTAAAGACTTAGCTTGGTGAAGATACATGTATGATTTGTCTGTAGACTTGTTAATACCCTGTATGATTTATCTGTAGACTTGTTAATACCCTGTATGATTTGTCTGTAGACTTGTTAATACCCTGTATGATTTTGTGATTACTGAGATAATTGTTTGTGAATGCTAATTTATGTAGATCATATTTCATAGTGTCGCCAAAATATTTAATTGTAACATACTACTATTGCTGCTACTACTATTATCTATTACTATTTACTACTACTACTACTATCTACTACTACTACTACTATTACTACCACTATTATCTACTACCATTATTACTATTACTACTACTAATAATAATAATAATATAATTAATCCTTCGTATATTCCCTAAGACGTTTAGATGCGTCTGCTTCTAAATTCACAGCCCCAAGACCAGTTCCTGACGGATCATTCGATTTAAAACTTAAACTATTTTTGGTTCAGTAACTTTATTTAAACTGTAATTACAACATATTTGCGTACATTTAATGGTTAATAACCAGGTTAGGTACACGGGGAGGAGGGTTACTGTGGCAATGTCAACACCTGCTACCCCCTCCCGAATTTATTCGCTGAAAAATGAATGCTCGTTAGGTACGGTGTGTGAAATTACGGGTCGCCACGGCCTCAACCTGTTTTGTTTCTATGGGCACCTGGGTGTGGTTGCAGGAGGTCGATTCATAGTTCTTGGACCCACCTCTTAACTCTTATTCACCAGCTTTTTTTTTATTTCTGCCTCCCACGTCCCGATCATGTCTAGTTTTGAACCTGTGTATTTATTATTAATCACTATCTCTTTGTTGCGTTTGTTGATCCGTGTGTCACAGGACAGAGGAGGAGGAGGAGAAGAAGAAGGAAGAGAACACAGACTGGTATCAATGAGATAAAACAGACGTGATCTAGTGTTGAGTCAACACAGAACCTGCACGTCATTCTCTGCCTCTCTGACACAACGTTGACTTAAATCAATAGCCGTTTATTTTCGTTATAATCTTCAATTAAATATTTGCAAATAAATTATTTTACGTCTTAAACATAAAACAAGATAGTTTCAGATTTGTAGAAAATTTCTAGAAAGAGTCGTGATTAATATATTGTGAGGGATCATTTGTGAGGGATCATTTGTGAGGGATCATTCCATCATAATGGCAGTACATGTCGGTCCAAATTGGCTCTTCTATGCTCATTATTGCCTGGTACCTCATTACTCTTACAAATTTTGAAATTTGGAAATAGGCAAATAAGACTTTAATACAGGCTCTGAAGGGAGGGACTGATTACCTCAAACTCCTGATCTTCCCTATTCTTCTTCGTATTGGACTGATGAAATCAGTGACGAAACGTTTCCATAATAAAGATACCCAAGTGTCTCACATGTATATTTCTCATTAACTTATCTGTCATGTTTGTAGTATGGACTTTGTGGTTTGTGACGCTGGTTTGCCAGTAATTAAATTATAAAATATGTAATGAATATTATTTGCCCGAATGTGCAGACATTATGAGTGTGGTGATGCCACAGTACTCAAGCTGTGATCTGTTTGTTTCATGATCAAACTGATGAAGCTGTAATATGTTATGAATCATAATCACACTTTGACTTTGTAAATGGTCAAAATGGGACCGAAACGTCATCGTCAGCTTCTCTCCCCTACGTGAGGGTTATTTGTGTATTGTTCCAGTCACGGTATTGTGTCTTTTTGTCCTTTATGGTTATACTGACAGACCGGAGGGTTGGAAACCATGGCAAGCCAGTCCTAAGGCTGGCCAGTGCTAAGGCTGGCAAGCCAGTCCTAAGACTAGCAAGCCAGTGCGCTATCCATTGTATTGTAAATCATATCTAATAGCCATCTGGGTGTTAGCCCAGCTATCGTATATCTTAGAACTGGAATTGGAATTGAGATGAGGGAGGATAACATCTCTTAGACTGTAAATAAAAGGAATAACAATATCATGAAGCGTTGTGTTTACATCCATTAAAGTTGCGCTTAAAGATGTTCATTTGTTTACCCCTGAAATGTTGATTTTCAGTTATTTGAAATATTATTATCCTGGTGATGCTCTTCAATACTGACTTCTGACACACGTTACAAACTGTTGTGAAGATAACAATGGTATGCAATACTGATAAGCTGATAAGACATACAATACATCTGCTCTGTGGAAATAAATGGTATGAAATACCGACACAATGGAAAAATAAACACATAAGCAGTGTAATGTGATCATTTATTGACAACGTTTCGCCCACGCAGTGGACTTTATCAAGTCATAAACAGATCGGATTGTGACTTGATAAAGCCCACTGTGTGGGCGAAACGTTGTCAATAAAGGATCACATTATACTGCTTATGTGTTTATTTTTACATCTGCTCTAATTCTGTTGCCTTTCTGTATTCGACTGAAGAAGCCTACCGTGTAGGCGAAACGTTTCGGAATAAAGACACTTAAGTGTTGCATATGTCTTATCAACAAACTGTTGTGTTGTTTCGCCATCCATTTCTTACTACAGAGACTTGTTAAATAACCATACACGTTGTAATATTTTTTGTTAACGTCGTCGATAGGTTCTTGGAAACTGCGACTTAGGGATGCCAAGTCCATGATGACACTCTTCAGGTCGCTTGTTCTATCTAGGCTGGAATATTGCTGCACACTAACTGCACCTTTCAAGGCAGGTGAAATTGCTGACCTAGAAAATGTACAGAGAACCTTCACGGCACACATAACTGCGATAAACCATCTCAGTTACTGGGAACGCTAAAGTCCCACAACCTGTATCTCCTACAACGCAAGCGAGAAAGATACATTATTATATACACTTGGAAAATCCTTGAGGGATTAGTACCAAACTTGCACACGAGAGTCACTCCATGTGAAAGTAAAAGACTCGGCAGACGATGCAACATCCCCCTAATGAAAAGCAGGGGTGGCCATGGCACAATAGAGAATTGACAGGCATAGATGAAGCCATCGAAGTTCAAAGCGGGTCCAATAAGATCGTCCAAGTTCAACTGCCTCCCAGCATACATAAGGGGGATTACCAATAGACCCCTGGCTGTCTTCAAGAAGGCGCTGGACAGGCACCTAAAGTCAATAACTGACCAGCCGGGCTGTGGTTTGTACGTCGGGTTGCGTGCGGCCAACAGTAACAGCCTGGTTGATCAGGCCCTGATCCACCATGAGGCCTGGTCACAGACTGGGCCGCGGGGGCTTTGACCCCCGAAACCCTCTCCAGGTATACTCCAGGTATAACGAAACTAATTTTATCATAGGCTAATTGATATAAACAAGAGTTAAGTTTCTACGGCAAGGTAGAGGTGAGAGAGAGGGTAGTAGTGCTGTAGACGCCATGGCTATGGAGTATGTCGCTCTGGGAGCTATAAAGTCGTATACTTACTCTATTGTTGACATTTTTATTATTTTAGGTATCACATGTTTTACAGAATTATATAAAAAACACGCTACATATTATAAAAATCGAATATAAACAGCCATAAGAGAGGAAATTGCCATAATAGTAAAGTTGGGTAAGCAGGTACGGCTTCTTTGTCGGCACTTGCAGACTCACCTGCAACAGGTAACTACGGCTATGGTAAAACCATAACCGTAATTACCTCTATGTATACAGAATGGAAAAATAGGCGTGGAAATTAGCAGACAAGTACACGCGTGATCCAGAACCTGTTATTGCTGGCAAAAGATTAGCAACCTTGTTCACGTAGCTGAAACAATCAAGCATCGCGTTGCTGGTGTCTTCCAAGAGCTTCGTTAACGCCTAACTTCATGCTAAATACGAGTGGGAATTTGCCCCAGTGGATTTTACCTCCCATGCTAGTGAACCCTATAACGTTCCCTTTATATTACTAGAACTTGTCAAGGTGCCCAGCCTGTTGCAACTAGGCAAAATAATATACATGTTCACATATTCAACATACATACTTCAGCATTCTTATTGCAAGTCTTAAATTAAATTTGGTGTGAAATCGTCTATCTCTCCATGGAAAGACTGCAGTGGTTCTTCTTTTTCGCAAACCTGGTACAGAGACACTGGTACACTGAGACACTGGTACATTGGTACACTTAGACGAGATATTGAGATATTTTTAATTCCCTTGAATCAAAATGTTTAAGAAAGTATAACCGCTCTCCTCCTCTTGTGCCTGTGTGACAGAGAGGCCGGTAACTGTTTTCCCTCCCAGTGGAAAAGAGGGAAGAGAAGGTGATGTTGAAGTGACAGTTGCGACCTGGAAGCTCAGGTGGGCACTGCCAGGTGAGAGCCTGGCAGTGCCCACCTGATCAGTGTGGCTGAGATTCTCTTACATTGAGGGACACCATTTATTCTCATTCTTGTTAATAATATATTGGAAATAGTGTCCCGGGATGAGAGACCTACTGTAGGCCGAGTTAAAATGCCCTGGGGCATTAGTCTCATTCGGTAAGTCAGAGTGGGTACAATGACTGACTATAGTGACATCTAAGCCAGTGAGCTTATATTTCACTGAGCATACTAGTACGAGAAGACACCGGCACATATCATGAGGTCTAAACATTGCTCAGGGTCATTGAACTAAGCAGAGGTGATGCTCATTACAGTGTTGTTAATGGCTACCTTGGACCAAGCCGGGGGACACTCCTTACATCGGACTCTCCACAGGGAGTGTCGTGCAAGCGTGTTCTAAGTGTATTGAATGTCGGCCATATTATTTTAACGGCATTCAGATACTGCGACAACTCTTATTAGTAAGCAGGACGTAAGTTAACTGGCGTCCTGTCCAGAAGTCGCCGCACGCTTAGTTATCGTGACCCAAGTATATAACACCTGGAGCACAGGTGAAGTCCACTATATGGATTGCATATCATTATATGTACAAGGCAGGTAAGGATTTAGCTAGGTAAAGTGGTGCCAGAAAGACCTCACGTTTGGTCATTAAGTTTGTCAAAGTGTCATATCAACGTGCAGTGCTCCTGTCACTTCAAGTCCCACTTCTACTAGTGATCTAGCGCACTGGTAATGGATCCAGGGTCCCAGATGTCTACACACTTGTGTTGTAGTGTCCAGGGTACACATCCATCACAGCCTCTGTTTAGGAAGTGTCCACCAAGTTGTATCAGAGGTGTGAGGCAGCTGGCACCCTCTGGGTGGAAGACTGACATTAATTTTGAATAAGAAGTAATAGTCAAGTCAGTAGGTATATTCCTCGACATATCCCGCTATATTTTCAGCTGCCTTTGCAAAATACTGAAACATAGGGTTAACAATAGACTTGTGTGGTACTAGAAATTTCGAAACTGTCCATTTCCACTTTGTATTCGTTCTATGTCTTACTTTCTCCCTCTCCTATTCTGGGATGTGGTGGACCTGACTTAACTCAGTGAAAACGTGTCTTGTGTACTCTCTGTGGACTGAACCATCTTTGCTCGGTGAAGACTTTTCTACTGTGCTTCCGTTATTAGCTACCTGAGATTGGATGATGGTTTCCCTCGACTACGAGCAGCTATATCTCCAACTTAAGGCGGAATTAACGGAAGCTAGAAGAGAGATTCAACGTTTGAAGGGTATATGCAAGGATTATCCCCTGAACAATGTCGCCGATGATCAGACCAACGAATGGATGCTAGTCGAATCTGAAGGGACGAAGCTGAGGTTGAAGAAGGTCCAGGAGACTGCAGTGAAAACCAGCAACTCTTTTTCCTTGTTATCAGACGAATGTGAAGACATCCCAGCGAAGACCATCTCTACTAAGACCGTCGAGAACGTCATGCACACCGCCAGTCGAGGTAAGAACATTGTTTTAGTTGGGGATAGTCAGATTAAGTTTATGGATAGGGAATTTTGTCTTAAGGATAGGAATAGGAGGCAGAGGGTGTGTTATCCTGGGGCTGGGATGAAGGATATTGTTAGCCGTCTGGACGACATCATGAGAGGTAATGGGAGCAATCCTATTATCTGTCTCAGTGCTGGAGGCAACGATGTTGGCAGACGTAGGAGTGAGGAACTGATTAGCAGCTATAGGTCAGCAATAGACAGAATTAGGAAGAAGGGTGGGAACCCTGTCATATGTGGTATTTTGCCAAGGAGAGGAGTTGGAAATGAATGGTTGTCCAGGGCAATTGGTGTCAATTGCTGGCTGGACAAATACTGTAAGGAAAATGCAGTAACATTCATTGACAACTGGGACCTCTTCTATGGCAGAAATGACATGTATGCCAGGGACGGGGGGAAAACAGTGAAGTCCCAGTGTAGTAATGTTATAAATTCTAGGGGAACTAGTAATAGGCAGAATAAGGTGGGTATTGGAAAGCCAGTGGCACTAGGTGACAAGGGCAGTAATAGGTATAGTGGAAAAACAGAAATGAGCAGGAAGGGTAAAGAGAAAGGAGGGTCTTTAAATGTATATTACACCAATAGTCGTAGTGCTAGGAATAAGATGGACGAGTTGAGATTAGTTGCAAGTACGGGTAATATTGATATTTTTGCAATAACTGAGACATGGTTTAATATGAAAAATCGGGACATGCCTGCCGAATGTCACATTCAGGGTTTTAAATTGTTCCAAGTAGACAGAAGTATCGGGAAGGGGGGTGGGGTGGCACTCTATGTCCGTGATCATTTAAATTGTTGCATAAAAACGGGTATAAAGTCTGAAATAACACATACAGAGTCTGTCTGGATAGAATTTTCAGAGGGTGTGAAAAATTGATTTTAGGCGTGATTTACCGTCCTCCAAACTTAGATAGGAAACAAGGGAGACTACTTTGGGAGGAAATTGTTAAGGCCACAAGGCACGATAACGTAGTAATTCTAGGGGACTTTAACTTTAGTCAGATTAATTGGAATTTATTGACAGGGAATTTAGAATCTAACGACTATTTAGAAGTAGTTCAGGATTGCTTTTTGAAGCAGTTTGTGACAGAACCTACAAGGGGAAATAACCTACTTGACTTGGTTCTGGCAAGCAAGGAAACCCTTGTTAATAATTTAGAAATTACAGAGGAACTCGGCTCAAGCGACCACAAGTCAATTACCTTTAGCATTGAATGGATGTATGATAGTAGGGATAATTCAGTAACGGTCCCAGATTTTCGCTTAGCAGATTATAATGGACTTAGAGAACACTTATCAACTGTGGACTGGGGTGACGAAGAGAGCTATCAATATGACAGTTTTCTTAACACTATACAGGCTGCCAAAAGAACATTTATCCCGTATAAAGAAATTAGATCAAGTAGAAATGACCCAAAATGGATGAATAATAGGCTCAAGTATCTTTTAGGGCAGAAGAAAGGAATTTATAGGCGCATAAAAAGAGGTGAGGCTCATCTTATAAATCAGTATACTGACATTAAGAGGGACGTTAAAAAGGGGATAAGAAAAGCTAAACGGGACTATGAAATTAAAGTTGCTAGGGATTCGAAAACTAACCCAAAAGGTTTTTTCCAGGTTTATAGAACAAAAGTTAGGGATAAGATAGGTCCCCTTAAAAATAACTCTGGGCATCTTACTGACAAGGAGAATGATATGTACTCTATTTTTAATAATTATTTTCTCTCGGTTTTCACACAGGAAGACACTAATAATATCCCAGTAATTAATTTTTACAGAGGCCCAGAAGAAGATAAATTATGTAATATCACAGTCACTAGCGAAATGGTTATGAAACAACTAGACCGACTGAAATAAAATAAATCGCCGGGTCCTGATGAGCTTTTTGCAAGGGTTCTTAAGGAATGCAAAATGGAACTCTGTGAACCATTATCTAACATTTTTAATTTATCTCTTCAAACAGGTGTAGTGTCTGATATGTGGAAGATGGCTAATGTAATTCCTATTTTTAAAGCAGGGGACAAGTCACTACCGTCAAATTACCGCCCAATAAGCCTGACCTCAATTGTAGGCAAATTACTAGAGTCAATTATAGCTGATATTATTAGAAACCATCTACATAACCATAATTTGATTAATGATACTCAGCATGGATTCACGAGGGGCCGTTCCTGCCTATCTAATTTATCAACCTTCTTCAGTAAAGCTTTTGAGGCTGTTGATCACGATAAAGAATTCGATATTGTTTATTTAGACTTTAGTAAGGCTTTTGATAGAGTACCGCACCAGAGACTGTTAAAGAAAATGGCAGCTCATGGCATTGGGGGAAAAGTGCTGTCATGGATCGAGTCATGGCTCACCAATAGGAAGCAGAGAGTGTGCATAAATGGGGTTAAATCCGAATGGGGACTTGTAACAAGTGGTGTTCCACAGGGATCAGTCTTAGGCCCGTTGTTATTTATAATATATATCAATGACCTTGACGAGGGAATTACTAGTGATATGAGCAAATTCGCCGACGACACGAAGATAGGTAGGATAATTGATTCAAACATAGATGTCAGGGAACTTCAGGACGATTTAGACAAACTCAATTCGTGGTCAGAAAAGTGGCAAATGCAGTTCAATGTAGATAAATGCAAGGTTCTGAAGCTCGGGAGTGTCCATAACCCAAGCACTTATAAGTTAAATAACGTAGAACTTAGCCATACAGATTGCGAGAAGGACTTGGGGGTGATGGTAAGCAGCAACCTTAAACCAAGACAGCAATGCCTAAGCGTACGTAATAAGGCAAATAGATTACTGGGATTTATATCAAGAAGTGTTAGCAACAGAAGTCCAGACGTTATATTACAGCTTTATACATCATTAGTAAGGCCTCACCTAGATTACGCAGCTCAGTTCTGGTCTCCATATTACAGAATGGACATAAATTCGTTAGAAAACATTCAGCGTAGAATGACTAAATTAATACATAGCATTAGAAATCTTCCTTACGAAGAAAGATTGAAGACCCTTAAATTACATTCACTTGTAAGACGTAGAATGAGGGAGACATGATCGAGGTATACAAGTGGAAAATGGGTATTAACAAAGGGGATATAAATAAGGTCTTGAGGGTATCTCTCCAAGAGAGAACCCGCAATAATTTATTCAAGTTAGATAAGTTTAGATTTAGAAAGGATATAGGAAAGTATTGGTTTGGAAATAGGGTAGTTGATGAGTGGAACAGTCTGCCTAGTAGGGTTATTGAAGCAAGGACCTTGGGTAGTTTTAAATTTAGGTTGGATAAATTCATGAGTGAAAGGGGTTGGATTTGAGTGGGAATTGCACATGAGTAAATAAAATTATCAAAGCTTATTTCTTGGGTAGCATTGAAAATTAGGTTGAACAAATATTCTGTTAGTGGGATGGAATGTGAAGGACCTGCCTAGTATGGGCCAACAGGCCTGCTGCAGTGTTCCTCCTTTCTTATGTTCTTATGTTCTTATGTTCTTATGTTATTCCTCCCTTCCATGCCCGAAATTTCCCATTTCTGCTGTTGGCTTGTGCTCCATTTTCCTTAAACATTTTCAGATTCAGGAAGGATATAGGAAAGTACTGGTTTGGTAATAGAGTTGTGGATGAGTGGAACAAACTCACAAAAGTAGGTTAGATATATACATGAGTAGGTGTGGGTGGGTGTGAGTTGGACCTGACTAGCTTGTGCTACTAGGTCAGTTGCCGTGCTCCTTCCTTAAGTGGAAGTGACCTGACTACCTGGAGTCTGTTAAATTAGACACATATGCAACACTTGGGTATCTTTATTGAGAAAACGTTTCGCCACACAGTGGCTTCATCAGTCCAATACAAAAAAGAAAGTAGTAATAAAAGGAGGAGTTTGAGGTAATCAGTCCCTCGGCCTGGAGTCGATGTGTTCAGTCCATCAATCTTGAAGTATTTACTTCAAGATTGATGGACTTCACATCGATCACCGAGGACTATTACCTCAAACTCCTTTATTACTACTTTCTTTGTATTGACTGATGATGCCACTGTGTGGCAAACGTTTTCAATAAGATACCCAAGTGTTCATATGTGTCTAATTAACAACTTGTCGGTTCTCTGAACCATTCATCTACTACCTGGAGTCTACCTGGAAAGGGTTGACTCCAGGTAGTCTGGTCTAAGCCGGGGAGGGACATGGACCTGCCTCGCATAGGTCAGTAGGCCTACTGCAGTGTTCCATCTTTCTTATGTTCTTATTAATGCTCACATGCTACTGCAGTGTACACAGATGGCTCCAGATCCTCAGATGGAGTCGGAGACGCAGATATTTTTCCAAGTCAGTTTTTTTTTTGTTTTCAGCAGAATGTATGCACATCTCGTCACCGCCGTCGACTGCATCACAATTAAGATCAAGTCCACCTCCTCATTTCTTGCAACTTCAGACTCTAAGGGTGTGTTTGTTGCAAGTGATTTACAACTTGCGACTTCCACAGATTTAAAACCTTCCAGCCTCACAAACAAGGATCTTTCTTTTAATTTTTTTCTCAGTGGAGAGATACCTAGCACGTCTCTGAGAACTGTTAGATGGCGCTGACAGTCATGTTTTATATAAATGTGACTGCTTGTGAGACAACAAGTGAACTTCACTGTCGACATCGTCGCCCTAGTATCTTCCTCTCCGAGAATCCAGTCGTTAATGCATGTCCTTATTATGACTTATGGTAACCTCACAAATGTAAGTATCACGTTTACAATGCATCGCTGAATGATACATGCAAGTTCAAAGCTTTTTTATTGTAAATATAATAATATTAATAGTGTTGGTATACGTTCATGGTTGTAGGGATCCTCGTCCCTGTAGCTCTGTCTCAGACGACAACTTCTAAGTTGGAAAGGAAATATTATAGAAAAAGGATAACTGAAAAGAAATGAAAATTAATGTGCATCAGGAAAAGGGATAACTGGATAAAGAAACAGGAAAATAAAGGTGTGTTTTGACTGTATAACAAATTATAAGGTTTACCTGTCATTTTACTTGTGACCGAGACAACGAAAAAACAACAAAGGGCAAGACGTTGAACAAGCATCACACATGACAACACAAGAGTACCTGCCCTGGATGGTCGCTGTCTAGCCCAGCAACACAACAGTACCTTTCTACTTTGTATTGGACTGATGAAGCCACTGTGTGGCGAAACGTTTCCTCAATAAAGATACCCAAGTGTTGCATATGTGTCTAATTTATAACTTGTCGGTTCTCTGAACATAAGAACATAAGAACATAAGAATGGAGGAACACTGCAGAAGGCCTACTGGCCCATACAAGGCAGGTCCTTATCAAAACCACCACTACCTAAGAATTTACTCCTGTACTCACGACACTAATCAAACCCAGCCCCTCCACTCATATATTGTCCAATCTCTTTTAAAGCCACCCAAGGTCCTAGTCTCTATCACCCTAATCGGAAGATTGTTCCACGCATCTACAACTCTGTTCGAAAACCAGTACTTGCCTATGTCCTTTCTAAATCTAAATTTATCCAATTTAAATCCGTTATTTCTCGTTCTTACTTGGTTCGATATCCTCAGTATTTTATTAATATCTCCTTTGTTTATGCCCATCATCCACTTGTACACCTCGATGATATCTCCTCATTCTACGTCTCTCCAGAGAGTGGAGATTCAATGCTCTAAGTCTATCTTCATACGGGAGATTTCTTATACTGTAAATCATTTTAGTCATTCTTCTTGTATGTTCTCCAATGAATCTATATCCATCCTGTAGTAAGGAGACCAAAACTGAGCTGCATAATCCAAATGAGGTCTCACTAGTGATGTATAGAGCTGTAAATAACTTTTGGACTTCTGTTGCTTATACTTCTTGAAATAAATCCTAGTAATCTGTTAGCCTTATTGCGCACACTTAGGCACTGTTGTCTTGGCTTTAGATTTCTGCTTACCATGACTCCCAAGTCTTTTCACATTCTGTATGATCAAGCTCAACTTCACCTAGTTTATAAATTCGAGGGATATTTTCATTACCAACGACTAGCACCTTACACTTGTCCACATTGAACTTCATCTGCCACTTTTCAGACCAAGACATTAATTTATCCAAATCCTCCTGGAGTTCACTGGTATCCTCCTCAGAATGAATTATACGGCCTATTTTTGTATCATCAGCAAATTTACTCATGTCACTTGAATTCCTTCATCAAGGTCATTAATGTAAATTATGAACAACAATGGGCCCAAACTGATCCTTGTGGAACGCCACTAGTGACAAATCCCCATTCAGATTTGACCCCATTAATGGAAACTCTCTGCTTTCTATTGGTAAGCCATGCCTCTATCCATGCTAGAACTTTACCTCCTATACCATGAGCTGCCACCTTTCTTAAGAGTCTCTTGTGAGGTACTCTATCGAAGGCCTTACTGAAATCCAAGTAAACTATATCATATTCTTTATCACTGTCTACTGCCTCAAATGTTTTATTGAAAAACGTCAGTAAATTTGTCAGGCAGGAACGACCTCTCGTAAACCCATGCTGAGATTCATTAATCAAATTATGTTCTTCAAGGTGACTTCTGATAATATCAGCTATAATTGATTCTAATAATTTGCCTACTATAGACGTGAGGCTTATTGGACGGTAATTTGATGGAATGGACTTATCCCCTGATTTGAATATAGGAACTACATTAGCTATCTTCCACATCTCTGGCACAACACCAGTTAGGATGGACGTATTAAACACATTCGTTAATGGCTGACTAAGTTCCATTTGCATTCTTTAAGCACCCTGGAAAACAACTCGTCGGGTCCCGGGGACTTATTTTGCTTCAGTTTATCTATCTGTTTGATAACCATATCTACAACAGTACCTGTCCTGTATGGTGGCTGTCTAGCCCAGCAACACAACAGTACCTGCCCTGGATGGTCGCTGTCTAGCCCAGTAACACAACAGTACCTGTCCTGGATGGTCGCTGTCTAGCCCAGCAACACAACAGTACCTGTCCTGGATGGTGGCTGTTCAGCCCAGCAACACAACAGTACCTGCCCTGGATGGTCGCTGTCTAGCCCAGTAACATAACAGTACCTGCCCTGGATGGTCGCTGTCTAGCCCAGCAACACAACAGTACCTGCCCTGGATGGTCGCTGTCTAGCCCAGCAACACATAAGAACATAAGAAAGGAGGAACACTGCAGCAGGCCTGTTGGCCCATACTAGGCAGGTCCTTCACAATCCGTCCCACTAACAGAATATTTGTCAACCCAATTTTCAATGCTACCCAAGAAATAAGCTTTGACAATTCTACCCACTCATGCCAGTCCCACTCAAATCCAACCCTCTCACTCATGAATTTATCCAACCTAAATTTGAAACTACACAAGGTCCTAGCTTCAATAACCCTACTAGGCAGACTGTTCCACTCATCAACTACCCTATTTCCAAACCAATACTTTCCTATATCCTTTCTAAATCTAAACTTATCTAACTTGAATCCATTATTGCGGGTTCTCTCTTGGAGATATATCCTCAAGACCTTATTTATATCCCTTTGTTAATACCCATTTTCCACTTGTATACCTCGATCATGTCTCCCTCATTCTACGTCTTACAAGTGAATGTAATTTAGGGTCTTCAATCTTTCTTCGTAAGGAAGATTTCTAATGGTATGTATTAATTTAGTCATTCTACGCTGAATGTTTTCTAACGAATTTATGTCCATTCTGTAATATGGAGACCAGAACTGAGCTGCGTAATCTAGGTGAGGCCTTACTAATGATGTATAAAGCTGTAATATAACCTCTGACTTCTGTTGCTAACACTTCTTGATATAAATCCAGTAATCTATTTGCCTTATTACGTACGCTTAGGCATTGCTGTCTTGGTTTAAGGTTGCTGCTTACCATCACCCCCAAGTCCTTCTCGCAATCTGTATGGCTAAGTTCTACGTTATTTAACTTATAAGTGCTTGGGTCATGGACACTCCCGAGCTTCAGAACCTTGCATTTATCTACATTGAACTGCATCTGCCACTTTTCTGACCACGAATTAAGTTTGTCTAAATCTTCCTGAAGTTCTATGACATCTATGTTTGAATCAATTATCCTACCTATCTTCGTGTCGTCGGCGAATTTGCTCATATCACTAGTAATTCCCTCATCAAGGTCATTGATATATATTATAAATAACAATGGGCCTAAGACTGATCCCTGTGGAACACCACTTGTTACAAGTCCCCATTCGATTTAACCCCATTTATGCACACTCTGCTTCCCTATTGGTGAGCCATGACTCGATCCATGACAGCACTTTTCCCCAATGCCATGAGCTGCCACTTTCTTTAACAGTCTCTGGTGCGGTACTCTATCAAAAGCCTTACTAAAGTCTAAATAAACAATATCGAATTCTTTATCGTGATCAACAGCCTAAAAAGCTTTACTGAAGAAGGTTAATAAATTAGATGGGCGGGAAAAGGGCCCTCGTGAATCCATGCTGGGTATCATTAATCAAATTAGGGTTTCCCCCAGATGGCTTCTAATAATATCAGCTATAATTGACTTAGTAATTTGCCTACAATTGAGGTCAGGCTTATTGCAGGTTTGACGGTAGTACTTGGCCTGCTTTAAAAATAGGAATTACATTACCCAAATTTTCCCACATATCAGACACTCACACCGTTTGAAGAGATAAATTAAAAATGTTAGATATTGGTTCACAGAGTTCATTTTGCATTCCTTAAGAACCTCTTGCAAAAGCTCACGGAATCCAAGGTTTTAATTTTTGTTTCAGTCGGTCCAGCTGTTTCATAATCTTTTCGCTAGTGACTGTGATACATACCTCTATCTTCTGGGCCTCTGAAAAAATTAATTACTGGATGGTCGGTTCAGCCCAGCAACACAACAGTACCTGCCCTGATGGTCCCCGCCCGGGCCCAAAAGCAACACAACAGTCCTGCCCTGGATGGTCGCTGCCCAGCCCAGCAACACAACAGTACCTGCCTCTGGATGGTTGCCCCCCAGCCCAGCAACACAACAGTACCTGCCCGGGATGGTCTTTGGGCCCAGCCAGCAACACAACAGTACCTGTCCTGTTTCGCTGTCCAGCCCCCAGCAACAAACTCCTGCCCTGGATGGTCGCTGTCTAGCCCAGCATCTGATAGACAGTGGACAGATTTCATTATTTTAGTGTAAAACCATCCTGCGCAGACTAATAACAGGAAACCCATCCTTTTGATGGAATATGCCAGACAGCACCCCTGGCATCATGCCTGGTAGGTATACCCGAACATAGCTCTACTTTCAACCCTCGTAAAACGTCATATACGGATTTGGGAGCCTCACCATGCGATTGTAACAAATTTTTGATTATTAAAAGGGGGAATGTTTTCCTTATTTCCATCGTTTATACTGTTAAATACAAGTCTTATTTCATTGACTCACGAATCGTAATGACACGATTGCAAACAAACCATACCAGGGTGGGATTAAAACCCCGCGGTCAGAGTCTCAAAACTCCAGACCGCCGCGTTAGCCACTGGTGCGGAGCATAAAGGGGGCGTTACTAGATGCTTTAACATTAATCGTTTTTTATATTTAACAGCGCTGATTTAGCAACAGTTATTGTAAGGGCCGAGTGTAGTGGTAAAAATGACTATCATGTAGTTTAATAATCTGGGTGCAATAGTTGACTAGTGGTTTAATACCCCGGAATTCAGTAGTGAGATGACTAGCTTGTGGTTTTATACGCGAGGAGACAACCCGATTAGGTTTTGACTTTTTAAAATTTTTCCCTTTCTATCCTGTCTTTTTTTGTTTAACAGGTGAACAAAAAATTATTTTTCGGGAAGGGTTTTTTTACGCCCCTTGGTTTCTTAAAGCCTTACTTTCGATCTCCTCAACATTTACAAATCGTCTTCCATTGAACACTGCAGTGTTTCAGTACTATTTAAGTTTTCTTCATGTGTTCCTATTACCGATATTACTTTTATTATTAAAACACGAAGGAAACCTTAAGAGGTTCCTTAAGTATTTTTTTTTTGTTCTTCTCCAACCCCTTTTTCCCTTTTTTACTTGCTTAAACCAAAAAAGTCCCCACCAAAACTTGAACAATTTACGACTCATTTCGTGGCAAAAAATCGAACACACCCAGATCCTGGAATCTTAGAAAATCGAAAATCCCCTTGAGGGGGAGCTTCAAACCCTTCCCGGTCTGCGTGCTGCAGATTTGACATTTCATGTCAAAAATTACTGTGAAATTTTTTTTTCCTGTTAAACACAAATCATTTTTGTTTTTTCTGAAACATTTAGTATAAAGGGATGATCGAGGGCCAAGATAGAAATGTTAAAAAAAGACCGCCCGTGTCATTTTTTAAAACTTATTTAAAAGTTCCAAAGAAAAACAATTTTCCATCCCTTTTTTCCTTTTACTTCTGAATTATATAAACCCAGAGGTTTGCACACATTTACCTTTCTTCTGTAAACCACTCCTTCAGGTCACCTCTTTCTTTCCCCAACTTCTCTGCAATATGATGTCAGTCTGACAGACAGGTATTTTGTATTCAGTCTGTCAGACAGGCATATTTTATGTCAGTCTGACAGACAGGATACATTATGTCAGTCTGACAGACAGGGATAATATAGAAATAATCGAAGACAGGGATATTTATGTCAGTCTGACAGACAGCATAATATGTATGTCAGTCTGACAGACAGGCATACATGGAGCAGTCATCTGACAGACAGGCATACTATTGTCAGTCTGAAGACAGGCTGTACAATTGTGCGACGACAGCATACGTATTTTCATCTGTCAGACAGGCACATTTTTGTATGTCAGTTTTGAAGACAGGCATTACCATGGGCAGTCGACAACAGGCATACTATATGTCACCTGACAGATGGCATAGCTGATAGATGTCAGTCGACAGACAGGCATACTATATAAATAATGACAGATGGCATACTATGCATGTCAGTCTGACAGACAGGCCAATATGTATATCAGTCTGACAGACAGGCATACTATGCATGCTTGTCTGTTCATTTCTTAAAATTAAAACTACATCTGCTGCCATGCATAGTTGCACAGTCATCAGTTTTTTTGAAAGACAGTTGAGATATATCATTGAATATTACATATTACATTGATTATCTGTTCTTCACCACCTCGGGATAACTACAGTATTACCTTCCCCTTCCATATTGCGTGTATGTTCAACGTTGTTGCTGCCATGTTGTTTTTTGTTGCTTGTTACTGGCTTCTGTCTCTGAGAGTGTCTTGCTGCTTATGCCGAGTTTCACATTTCTGATCATTTTCAGCTCCTCTTCTAAAGTCTCTGATGCTATGTGTTGGTCTGATTTTTTCAGACATTTGTCATCCATTGCTGCCGGGCTGTTTGTGTGTATTCTGTGTGTGTGTGTGTGGTGTGTGTGTGTGGTGTGTGTGTGTGTGTTTGTTTGTGTGTGTGTGTGTTCATTTTGATAACAGTGAATGTTGCTTATATTGGAGGTGCAGATTTGAATCTGGCTTCTGTTCAACATGAAATGATTAGCTGAGTCAGCAGCAACAATCACGACGACGTGTTCATGAGACTAAGACGGCCGCGCGCCGGCCAGACGCCGCCAGATGGCCAGGACGCTGATGCGCCGACGCGCTATGACGATATCAGTTTAAAAAACGTTTTGTTCTTCACCGAATGCTTGCACAACATAGCTTGTCATCAAGAGAGCGATACATGACGCTCTGATTCATAAAAATATTAAATAAGTTAATATTATTAATTTATTGTGACGTTTTTTCCATAAATACTTACTGTGATTGGTCTATTTCAAAAGTTGTTACAGGATAAAATATCATTGTAATAGATTGCCGTTATGTTTATTCACACACAAAACTTTTTTTTTTTTGCTTTTTGTCGTTATTACAGTATAATAATATTTTTGTGTTTCGAAAAAACACAGTCAAGCATTATTGTATAGTGTCTTATATCAGTGAGATTTTCTTGATCTTTTGCACTAGTTCATGCAGATAATTGATACAGGCTTCAGCCTAATGATATATAATTATGTTCTTATATTTATTAACAAAGACTTTCTGCATAAGAACATGTTGAAATGTTATTATTATTATTATTATTATTATTATTGTCATTATTATTTGTAACATGTGTCTCAGATTGAAAGATATTATTAATAATTTCTACAGCTGATGCAATTCTCTATAATTCATAGCTATCATCAGCGACATACTACCGGTTACGCAGCCGGTGAAGACTGAGAGGTGATATGTAGGTTCGCAATAAAATAAGACTGCTGGTGGTATGTCACTGACTTCAACTTGCCATGCCATTGGGTTGACTGTCATTGTTTATGTGAGCTCATGTAGCTTGTGCCTCATGGTCAGGCAGGCTCATGGTCATATAGTGTGGCACACAATGGTGATGGCCAGAGCATGGCTCAAGCAACATTGTCATGGGTAATATATCAGAAAGATGTTGTCATCTGAGCTTCGTTCTTGGTGTTATTACTTATTTTTGTAACATTGGTGGAGGCTGATTCATAAGAGGCTGATAAATGAGATACTGCTGGGAGAAAGTTGTTTAGTGCTTCAGAAAGATACCTAAATGTTATATTATGTTCATTTATCAAGTTTCTTATACAGATGTCTTCACTGGTCTGGGTGATTTAAAGAGTGGTGGCCTTGGGAAGAAGATAGAGAGAGGTGAAGTTAGGAGGTGATTAGCTTGGCCTGGTAATGAGAGGTCAATATTTCACATCACATGCCATATACACAATGTTCACAAATACGCCCATTATATCGCCATTATGTCACAATACTCAAAACACCACGGTTGTTAGATGAATGTGGTACTGGTTGTAAAAGATAAATAAGAATGAAGGGACTGTAAACAACAATACAGACAGAGCACATCAGAGTTTGCCGTATATCCTTCAATGACTGCAGATTTTTGACAGATACTGTATTATAGCAGACATATATGGAGAGAGAGAGAGAGAGAGAGAGAGAGAGATAGAGAGCAGGGTACACTCTGTTATATAAAGGACAGTTGACACTGATTCATTATCGCTGTGGTTGTTTCCATCTCACCCTGATCATTGGTAGCTTGTGAACAACTACAGTTACAGAGCTACACCTGACCAGTGAGGTGCTCGTGATGCATGCCAGCACATGAATGGCTTTTCACAGCCAGAATCTCAGCCACAGCTGGCATCAGCAGGCCATCAGATGGGCAGTTATCAGATTGTGTAGCAGTTATCAGATGGTAGCAAGCTATCGATGGGTAGCGCTTCCAGATGGGTAGTGTTATCAGATATTGTGATGTCAGACAGGCAAGCCAGTAGCAGTTAGGCTGATGGAGCAAATTGACACTGGGACTGCCTTCCAGCAGTTCTGCCCACCTGGCGGGGCTTGAAAAATTACAAAGTTTCTTAGTTGGCTTATGGCATGACACACCTAGCAGATAGCAAGGTGTTTCACTGCAAAAGACATTCATCTCCTTAATACTAACCAATAGTAGATACTTTGTAAATAATAGTGTGCACAGTCACTGTTCATCGCACTAAGCAACAAGTTTCTACTGAAAGAACATTATATCAATATTTTATAATGAGTCATCTGATTGTTTATATTACGGATCTGCAGACAGTGGAGTGGGCAGATGGATTTAGGTGCCAGCTGCCATACCAGACAGAGCCTCAGAGCAACCAGAGCTACTTCGAGCCAGCAGCCATCTCCCATACCACAAAGGATTCAAATAATCCGCACACCGAGCTGTGCAACCCACAATAGTCTTGTAATTTGTCGATCACTGCGAGGTTATCGGTCCACCAAAGAAAGATTTTCAAACGACCTCAAGGGAATGAGGAGCTGGGTCTCTGCCTTGATACTGTTTTAGTGCCATTTTCCTACGATAGAGAAGAAAATACTGAGACTCCATTTATCTTACTGAGACGACCTTTTGCTTGTGCTTGTCTTCCTGCGCGGAAGGCACTTTGCTACCATTACCCGCTCAGCCACAGTCGACGCCAGATGCCTTCAGTTCAGTCGTAACTCTTGATGAATAAGAGTGTAACATACAGGATAAGCTTTGATGACCGGAAAACACATGCATACCAGACATATTAGAGGATTCTTCAGTCCTAATGACTGAAGAAGGTTACCGGAAAACGGCCTTCAACACCCCCTGAGTGATAACCGGTCTCGTTCCTCGAGAAGAGGTCAAATGGGTACTGTTCCAGTTGAGTCCCAGCCAGCCAGACCTTATCTGGCGTACAGCACTGATTGCCTGAAAGGTCACCAAGCATAGGCATTAAGGGCAAAGAGAAGTATACTTACTGCATTGGGTATACCAGACCATCAGGGCATCGTCTGTTCAGCGTGTCACTGGTGCCTGCGAGGAGATCACTGGGTAGTTCCAGCACTTTCTCAGTATGATGATGGCTCAGGCGGGAGACGCAGGTCAGGAGCAGTGGTCCGCCTGAGTGCGCAGAGCTGCACGGGATCCCGTGACCAGCTGCAAGCCGAGCCTGGTGTGCCACATCTGGACTTCAGCCACAGACAACCACTCAGAGAAACCACGGTGGATTGACTGTGGTATGAGTAAGCTCAGACCGAGCTGCGCCGGTTCACCCCGCCTGCGGATTGTTTGTATCGCGTCATTACATTTCTGAGTCGCGGATGATATGAAATAACATGCATTGCGCAGGGAGACACCAGGGAGCTACAGTGGGGCTAATCCTTCCATGGTGAGGCGAAATAAGTTGATGGTACCTACAAAGGCCGGTTCAGTGGCACGCGCCGGTCTTGAAGAAGATTTGTCATGAGTTATCTCGCTCATGAGTTTGTTTGTATTTGTAATACATGAATCCCAGTCATTCACATCAGAGTAAAATAAACGCAAACAACACACACCATAGCATTAATGTAGACAATGTATAATACTTAACTTTCGATTTTGAATGCCAGATAGGTAGTAATTCACTGATTCATTGATATTACTTATTGTGTCTAAGAAACATAACAATTAAACCCTGTAAGGCTTCCAGTATCTGTTTAAAACACTTACTGTATTTGAGCTCCATGATTACTGTCAAAACATACGCCCATTTAGCTTCAACACACAAGGCATTTCTGAGATTTTACTAGACTTGGTAGGGAGGTGGAGGATTAATATGGGGATGAATAGCTTCACCCTGACCTGCAGACGCAGGAGGACACCACCCTGACCCATGTGTCACACTTGGTCAGGCTGTATTGAGTCACTCCTGCGTGACACATGTGTCAGGGTGGTATTGAGTCACCCTGCGTCACACTTGGGTCAGGGTGGTATTGAGTCCACTCCTGCGTCACACTTGGGGTCAGGGTGGGTATTGAGTCACTCCTGCGTCACACTTGGGCCGTGTCTCAGAATGCCTTGTGTTGAAGCTAAATGGTGATATGTTTTTTTTTTTTTGGCCAGAATAACTAGATAAAGTAGACCAAAATCTATTGAGTAGATTTTTAAACCATAATTACTGGAAAATACCTTACAGGACTGAGTCATTGTATTCACCTGAATATCTTTTTATGTTTCTTTTAGACGCAAGTAAGATGTGTCGGAAATCAAATCGGGTGTGTTAAAGGCAATGAGATTACTCCTAAATATCTTGCTGGATTATGTTTAGAGTCTACTGAAAGTTAAGGTATGTATCTGTATGGTGTTGTTTGCGTTTATTTTCTCTGAGTAGCTGACTCAAGGATTCGTAATGACACGATGCAAAAACAAACCAAGGAACGGGCGGGGATTGAACTCGCGGTGGGTCTTAAACTCAAGACCGACGCGTTAGCCACCGGGCCAGCTGGCTGCAAGATTTATCCAACTCTGGTATATTTATACACCATAGGAAGGTTAGCCCCACTGTGACCACAAATGCAAGTTTTTACAGATGAATTTCCCGCCTGCGGCCGTGACGAACTCTAGCTCAAGTCCCTCAAAGCCGTCATCATGACCTGCCAGAAATCGTAATGACACGATTGCAACAATCCACGGTACGGGCGGGAATTGAACCAGCCGTGCCAGCTGGTCCAGTGGCTAACGCCTCGGTCTGGAGCTTACGACTCACTCACCGCGAGTTCAATCCCTGCCCGTACCGTGGTTTCCTTCTGAGTAGTTGTTCAGGCTGCTGGGGTCCAGGATGTAGCACCAGGCCTCGGCACTCAGTAATTCACGAGTGCATCACAGCCATTATCAGCTCTACACCTTAACCATGTCTTGACCCTTTCTTCAGCCATATCGTCTCCCCTTCCTAACCATCATCATACTGAAGAAGTTTTCAAGACTACCCAGTGATCACACACCCTCTGATCACTCTGGGCACCAGATGCAGGCACATCAGCTGGGCACCAGATGTACCCTGATCAGTTGGGCACCAGATGCCCAATCACGAGAGTAAACATTTGATTTCTTGCCCTTAATGTCGAGGTGCCCAGTCACCTTCAGCATCGAGTGCTCAATTTATTTGCCAGATAAGGTCATAACTTTAGCTGGGACTCAACTAGACGAGGTACTATTTGTTTAGCCAAGCGTCTTGCAGTGACATATTAAATGAAGGAAACCGGGACCGGTTATCTACACTCAGGAAATTTATTGGCGAACCACTTTCCGGTAGCAGCTTCTTCAGTCATTAGACTGAAGAAATGTATAAATTTAATAAATGTCCTGAACTGTACGTAAATGTGTTTTTCCAGAAGGCCAAAGCATTCATATTATGTTACACTCTCTTATTCATCAAGAGTCCACGCACAGTTTGAGAGCGTCTTTACTGAAGAAATCCTGAACTTGTGAGTACAACAGACGTTGTGAGAGTTGTAGGAACCACTGGCCTCCTGACTTGGGAATTATTTGAAAGATTTCGAAACACCAAATAAAGATAAATCTCAGTAAGTTAATCTTTTCTGTAGTCTCAGTTATTTTCTCATCCTATCGTAGGAGAAGGAAAAGTAACACCTAAAACAGTCAACATTGTAGCCATCCAGAGTTAAGCGTGATTATCCTACGATAAGAAATCCCGTCATCGATTCCTTGGAATGGTAGGGACTATAGGAAGTTTGGAGGAAATAATCTTCTTTGATATCGTGGACCCATTAACCTCTCTTACTGGTAGGAGAATCCCTGTTTTGGTGGTCAGCCAGGGTACAAGAAAGCCTATTTAATTAAAAACACAAAGTACAGCTCCAGTGCTATCGCCGGATTATTCACATCCTTGTGATATGGAGTTGGCGCAGCTCTTTCAAGTATCTGAGTTGTAAATCTTGTTGCATACTTGCTACCCATCTGATGGCTTGTTACCCATCTGATGGCTTGCTACCCATCTGAGGGCCCTTTCTGATGATGCCAGCTGTAACAGGATTTTTGCTGTGAGAAATGGATGTGCCAAGTACGTCATTTATATTTGGCATGAAATACAGGCAACAACAAAACCTGCATCCTATTTTTTAGTCGGGTGAAACTCTGTAGCTTGTAGTTATTCTACAAGCTACCGAGCTTTCAATGTCAGCCAATCAGAGTGAGGGATGGGCCAAGCTTTCAACTTTGCAACTAAAATCGTCTTGAAGTCAGGACTAATCTCAGCTGATCAGCCATACTAGAGTTCTGCTCATGGATGAGTGTGTGGCAAAAAGAGTAAAATTCCTCTTTCTCTCTCTCTCTCTCTCTCTCTCTCTCTCTCTCTCTCTCTCTCTCTCTCTCTCTATTTTCTCTCTCTATCTCAAGATTAAATACAAAACTTGTCAAAGTCATCTATATGGTGTAAATATTACTGGTGGCAATATCTGATACTCACGACAACTCTGATGTTCGCTTCTGTCTAACTTTATTGGGTTGTTTGCAGATACCTTCATTCTTGGTATTACATCTTTAAGCGGGTACCACATTCCATCTAACAATACGGGGTTTTTGTGTGGTATGTGGGCGTGTGGTATGTGGGGTGTGGTATTTGGGGGTGTGGTATGTGGGCGTGTGGGTGGGAATGTGGTACGGGGGGTGTGATGACCTCTCAGGTACCAGTACCCAGAGCCCAGACCAGCCCCGTATGCCCCCCCCCGGCACGCCGTACCAAGGATCATTTATGTTAGTCGAAGTCGTCTTCCTAGGTACCACTCGCAGTCGAATACCCAGGTACCAGTCTTCCAAGGGTAACAGGGCAGCTGGCATAAGGAAGTTTTATAAATAAGACACTTGTATAACATTTAGGTATCTTTTCGGAAACGTTTCGCCGCCAGTGGTTCCCTTTAGCCCAGTTGTGTATTCATTTATCATGTTCCCCCCATGATCGAACACTAACATAATGTTTTAAATACGCTAATAACACTTAAGAGTTATGTGGGTGAGTTTCATCCTTTAAAAAGGGAAAAACCAAAAGGGCCCCAATAAAAAAAAGGGCCCTGTGCTTATCTTCCCGATATATTACCTTACATATTGTGGTACTTAGGCCATACTTTAAGCCATCGCCACGTACTGGTACATTAGCTACACTATGTGATACATGAGCCACATACTTTGATACATGAGCCACATACAGAGCTACATGAACCAAGACAATGTGCTACATAAACCAATGTAGGATAACCCAATAACGTAGCCTCTTTTAAAAAGTCAAACAAGGTGATTTATTACCACCAGCGTCTTTGTTTTTATTTAAGACTGCATAAATAACATACAAATTAATTTGCCAGAAATACTTTGCATAACCAGTGGCTTCTATGTCACTGATGTTAGCTATGGTCTGTATAAGTTGCATCATGTACGTGTAGAAGATTATTAATATTATCCTGCACTGGTCTGGAGGACACACATGTTTCTGGGCTCACAAATAAAAAAAAAAAAAAAAATAATAATAATAACATTTCAGCATGATACAATGTTTGACAGAGATAGGTCACAGTTGTGCATGCATAAAGACCATAGTTATGCAAGTAAGTGCATTTAGGTACGGGAAAACCTAAATACTGTTACACAAATTATCTTTACATATTAACATGTGTAAATTACCTTGATTACCCAAAAGTCAAAGTGACTTATTTCCATTTCCACTGACTCATAAGAGACACTATACAATGTATGCTCACTCCCGACTGTGTTTTCGGGCGAAGGTGGGGTGCTGCTTTGAGAATTGTCGGAAATAGCGAATAAAGTAAAAAAAAAGTTTTTTGTGTGTGGATAAACATGGCGGCCAGTGACGCGATGATGACGTAAATGACATGTGATTGGCTACTGAATGGACCAATCACGAGTGGAAAGAACCCCACCAACACCCAATGATGATTTTCTGGATTTATATATGACGTCATAATGGGTGAACCAATAATTAACTTATTTAATATTTTTTATGAAAATCAAGAATGATCCTCGTGGAAAATGTACCCTTCATCTTGATGATATAAAATATATTGTGCAAGAAGCATTCAGTGAGGGGAACAAAACTTATTTACTTTTAAACTGTTTAGTCACGTCATAGCTGCGTCCTCCACGTCATAGCTGCGTCCTGGCCACGTCATAGCGACGTCCCGGTGCCATCATAGCGACGTCTTAGTCACGTCATGGACACGTCATCGTCGTGGTCGCTGTTGCTCGCTGGCTCCTAGTCGCTGCTCTGGCTAAGTATCGTGTTGTCGACAAGTATTTAGACAAGCCGTTCCAGAATCACCTCTAATATAAGCAACATTTTCACTCATGACGTAGCGTGAACACACACACACAAACAAACACATAATACACAACACACACACACACACACACACACACAACACACAACAGCCCAACGGCAATTTGAGACTGACAAATCATCTACAGCGAAATCCGACCAAAACTGTTTTATAGCTACATCAGAGGATGACAACAGTCAGGAACCGGGTAATGAGGCTTTAGAAGGAAGGAGGAGAGCTCACAAGGAATGGTCAGGAAGTCTGTGAGGAGCTCAGCATAAAATTTAGCAAGGTACTTCAGAGACAGGAAGGCTATTGACAAAGCGAAGCAGAAGAGTGTACCAGCAACAAGCGTTGGACACAATACACATAATATGGAGGAGGTGAAGAAGCTGCTCTGTGAGTTAGATATCCCGAAGGTGGTGAGACAAGATATCTCTCTGTGGTTCTGAGAGAGTGAGCAAAGGCAGTGTGTGTGTGTGTGTGTGTGTGTGTGTGTGTGTGTGTGTGTGTGTGTGTGTGTGTGTGTGTGTGTGTGTGTGTGTGTGGCGCAACAATCTTCAAAACTTTATTGAACATTGCAGCTGCTGAGGCGTGAAAGACAGCAAATGTAGTTTTAATTTTAAAGAAAGTAGACAGACAAGCATACATAGTATGCCTGTCTGTCAGACTGACATACATAGTATGCCTGTCTGTCAGACTGACATACATAGTATGCCTGTCTGTCAGACTGACATACATAGTATGCCTGTCTGTCAGACTGACATACATAGTATGCCGTCTGTCAGACTGACATACATATATGCCTGTCTGTCAGACTGACATACATAGTATGCCTGTCTGTCAGACTGACATACGTAGTATGCCTGTCTGTCAGACTGACATACATAGAGTGCTGTCTGACAGACTGACATACGTAGCATGCCTGTCTGTCAGACTGACATACATATGCCTGTCTGTCAGACTGACATACGTAGTATGCCTGTCTGTCAGACTGACATACATAGTATGCCTGTCTGTCAGACTGACATACATAGTATGCCTGTCTGTCAGACTGACATACATAGTATGCCTGTCTGTCAGACTGACATACATAGTATGCCTGTCTGACAGACTGACATACGTAGTATGCCTGTTCGTCAGACTGACATACATAGTATGCCTGTCTGACAGACTGACATATCGTAGTATGCCTGTCTGTCAGACTGACATACATAATACAGAAAGTTAGGGGGGAAGAGAGGTGAGCACCTAGGAAGGAGTAGGTTCATGCATGACAAATCCAACACGACTTAAGAGAAGGTAAATAGTGTGTCACAACCTGCTGGAGCTTTACTATAAATTAACAGAAGTAAGCAGGAGAAAGAGGGATGGGTAAATTGCATTTATTTCTTTTGGACATTTAGTAAGATTTGTAGTGACACTGTCTGGCTCAGTTCTTAACATTCTAACACTATCTTGGCCCTACGATGCATCAGCCATTAAATACTGAAGTCGTTTCAGAAGAGGTAAACTAAAAATGATTTAACGTGATTTAACGGGAATAAAAATTTCACAGTAATTTTGACATGAAATGATCAAATCTGCAGCTACGCAGACGTTCTGTGAAGGTTTGAAGCTCCACCGCAGAGGATTTTCGATGTTATCTAAGCTCATTCCAGGATGCTGAGTGTGTTCAGCATCTTTTGCACAGGGTAAGTCAACGTGAAGTTGTTCCAAGATAGTTTGAAGACTATTGGATGAGGCGTTTTCGAGTTATGAGCGAAATAAAATGGAAAAGTTGGAGGAAGACAAAAACAAAAATACTTAGGAACCTCTTAAAGGTTTCCTCGTGGATACCTAATAATGAAGTGGTAAACTATCAGTAATAGGAACACATGAAGAAACACTAAATAGTCTGGGGAAACACTGCAGTAGATTACAATAGGGAAGACGATTTGTAAATGTTGAGGAGATCAGAAAGTAAGATACTTTAAGAAACACAGAGTGCGGGGTAAAAAACCTTCCTGAGAATAATTTTTTTGTTCACCCTGTTAAATACAAGAAAAAGACAGGGTAAATAATGCCAGAATGGAATTTTTAATAAGTCAAAACCAATCAGTTCAGTACTGCACTAAAGCGTATAAAACCACAAGCTAGTCATCTCACTACTGAATTCAGCGTATTAAACCACTAGTCAACTATTGCACCCAGATTATTAAACTACATGATAGTCAGCTCACCACTACACTCAGCACATTACAATAACTGTTGCTAAATCAGCGCTGTTAAATATAAAAACAACAGATTAATGTTAAAGATCTAGTAACGCCCCTTGATGCTCCCGCACACCAGTGAGCTAACGCGGCGGTCTGGAGTTTTGAGACTCTGACCGCGGGTTCTAATCCCACCATGGTATGGTTTGTTTGCAATCGTGTCATTACGATTTCGTGAGTCAATGAAATAAGACTTGTGTGAACAGTATAAACGATGGAAATAAAGGAAACATTCTTTTTAATAATCAAAATTAGTTACAATCGCATGGTGAGGCTACCCAAATCCGTATATGACGTTTTACGAGGTTGAAAGTAGAGCTATGTTCGGGTATACCTACCAGGCATGATGCCAGGGATGCTGTCCTTGGCATATTCCATCACACAGGATGGGTTTCCTGTTATTAGTCTACGCAGGATGGTTTTACACTAAGTAATGAAATCTGTCGCACTGTCTATCAGATGCTGGGCCAGACAGCGACCATCCAGGGCAGGTACTGTTGTGTTGCTGGGCTAGACAGCGACCATCCAGGGCAGGTACTGTTGTTTGCTGGCCTAGACAGCGACCATCCAGGGCGGGTACTGTTGTGTTGCTGGGCTAGACAGCAACCATCCAGGGCAGGTACTGTTGTGTTGCTGGGCTAGACAGCGACCATCCAGGGCAGGTACTGTTGTGTTGCTGGCCTAGACAGCGACCATCCAGGGCGGGTACTGTTGTGTTGCTGGGCTAGACAGCTGACCATCCAGTAATTAATTTTTACAGAGGCCCAGAAGAAGATAAATATGTAATATCACAGTCACTAGCGAAATGATTATGAAACAGCTGGACCGACTGAAACAAAATAAATCGCGGTCCTGATGAGCTTTTTGCAAGGGTTCTTAAGGAATGCAAAATGGAACTCAGTGAACCAATATCTAACATTTTTAATTTATCTCTTCAAACAGGTGTAGTGTCTGATATGTGGAAGATGGCTAATGTAATTCTCTATTTTTAAAGCAGGGCCAAGTCACTACCGTCAAACTACCGCCCAATAAGCCTGACCTCAATTGTAGGCAAATTACTAGAGTCAATTATAGCTGATATTATTAGAAGCCATCTAGATAACCATAATTTGATTAATGATACCCAGCATGGATTCACGAGGGGCCGTTCCTGCCTATCTAATTTATTAACCTTCTAGTAAAGCTTTTGAGGCTGTTGATCACGATAAAGAATTCGATATTGTTTATTTAGACTTTAGTAAGGCTTTTGATAGAGTCCCCACCAGAGACTGTTAAAGAAAGTGGCAGCTCATGGCATTGGGGGAAAAGTGCTGTCATGGATCGAGTCATGGCTCACCAATAGGAAGCAGAGTGTGCATAAATGGGGTTAAATCCGAAGGGGGACTTGTAACAAGTGGAGTTCCACAGGGATCAGTCTTAGGCCCATTGTTATTTATAATATATATCAATGACTTGATGAGGGAATTACTAGTGATATGAGCAAATTCGCCGACGACACGAAGATAGGTAGGATAATTGATTCAAACATAGATGTCATAGAACTTCAGGAAGATTTAGACAAACTTAATTCGTGGTCAGAAAAGTGGCAGATGCAGTTCAATGTAGATAAATGCAAGGTTCTGAAGCTCGGGAGTGTCCATGACCCAAGCACTTATAAGTTAAATAACGAGAACTTAGCCATACAGATTGCGAGAAGGACTTGGGGGTGATGGTAAGCAGCAACCTTAAACCAAGACAGCAATGCCTAGCTGACGTAATAAGGCAAATAGATTACTGGGATTTATATCAAGAAGTGTTAGCAACAGAAGTCCAGAGGTTATATTACAGCTTTATACATCATTAGTAAGGCCTCACCTAGATTACGCAGCTCAGTTCTGGTCTCCATATTACAGAATGGACATAAATTCGTTAGAAAACATTCAGCGTAGAATGACTAAATTAATACATACATTAGAAATCTTCCTTACGAAGAAAGATTGAAGACCCTAAAATTACATTCACTTGTAAGACGTAGAATGAGGGAGACATGATCGAGGTATACAAGTGGAAAATGGGTATTAACAAAGGGGATATAAATAAGGTCTTGAGGATATATCTCCAAGAGAGAACCCCGCAATAATGGATTCAAGTTAGATAAGTTTAGATTTAGAAAGGATATAGGAAAGTATTGGTTTGGAAATAGGGTAGTTGATGAGTGGAACAGTCTGCCTAGTAGGGTTATTGAAGCTAGGACCTTGTGTAGTTTCAAATTTAGGTTGGATAAATTCATGAGTGAGAGGGGTTGGATTTGAGTGGACTCCGCATGAGTGGGTAGAATTGTCAAAGCTTATTTCTTGGGTAGCATTGAAAATTGGGTTGAGCAAATATTCTGTTAGTGGGACGGATTGTGAAGGACCTGCCTAGTATGGGCCAACAGGCCTGCTGCAGTGTTCCTCCTTTCTTATGTTCTTATGTGTTGCTGGGCTAGACAGCGACCATCCAGGGCAGGTACTGTTGTGTTGCTGGGCTAGACAGCGACCATCCAGGGCAGGTACTGTTATGTTACTGGGCAGACAGCGACCATCCAGGGCAGGTACTGTTGTGTTGCTGGCTGAGACAGCCACCATCCAGGACAGGTACTGTTGTGTTGCTGGGCTAGACAGCGACCATCCAGGACAGGAATTGTTGTGTTACGGGGCCCAGACAGCGACCATCCAGGGCAGGTACTGTTGTGCGCTGGGCTAGACAGCCACCATACAGGACAGGTACTGTTGTAGATATGGTTATCAAACAGATAGATAAACTGAAGAAAAATAAGCCTCGGGACCCGACGAGTTGTTTTCCAGGGTGCTTAAAGAATGCAAAATGGAACTAGTCAGCCATTAACGAATGTGTTTACTACGTCCATCCTAACTGGTGTTGTGCCAGAGATGTGAAGATAGCTAATGTAGTTCCTATATTCAAATCAGGGGATAAGTCCATTCCATCAAATTACTGTCCAATAAGCCTCACGTCTATAGTAGGCAAATTATTAGAATCAATTATAGCTGATATTATCAGAAGTCACCTTGAAGAACAAATTTGATTAATGAATCTCAGCATGGGTTTACGAGAGGTCGTTCCGCCTGACAAATTTACTGACGTTTTCAATAAAACATTTGAGGCAGTAGAAAAAGATAAAGAATGATATATTTTACTTGGATTTCAGTAAGGCCTTGGGGATAGAGTACCTCACAAGAGACTCTTTAAGAAAGGTGGCAGCTAAATGGTATAGGGGTTTAAAGCCCAGCATGGATAGAGGAAAAGTCCAAAATAAAAAGGAGAGTTTCCATTAATGGGGTCAAATCTGAATGGGGTTTTGGGTCACTAGTGGGTTCCACAAGGATCATTTTTGGGCCCATTGTTGTTCATAATTTACATTAATGACCTTGATGAAGGAATTGGTGACAGGGAGTAAATTTGGATGATACAAAATAGCCGTATAATTCATTTTTGAGGAGGATACCAGTGAACTCCAGGAGGATTTGGATAAATTAATGTCTTGGTCTGAAAAGTCAGATGAAGTTCAATGTGACAAGTGTAAGGTGCTAGTCGTTGGAATTGAAATACCCCTCGAATTTATAAACTGGGTGAAGTTGAGCTGACTACAGAATGTAAAAAAGACTTGAGTCATGGTAAGCAGAAATCTAAAGCCAAGACAACATGCCTAAGTGTGTGCAATAAGGCTAACAGATTACTAGGATTTATTTCAAGAAGTATAAGCAACAGAAGTCCAAAAGTTATTTACAGCTCTTTTACATCACTAGTGAGACCTCATTTGGATTATGAGCCCAGTTTTGGTCTCCTTACTTACAGGATGGAAAAGATTCATTGGAGAACAAAAAAGAAGAATGACTAAAATGATTTACAGTATAAGAAAATTTCCCCCATGAAAAGACTTAGAGCATTGAATCTGCCTCCTGGGGAGACGTGAATGAGGGAGATATCATCGAGGTGGGCAAGTGGATATGGGCATAAACAAAGGAGATATTAATAAAAAACTGAGGATCGAACCAAGTAAGAACGAGAAATAACGGATTTAAATTTGATAAATTTTGATTTAGAAAGGACATAGGCAAGTACTGGTTTCGAAAGAGTTGTAGATGCGGAACAATCTTCCGATTAGGGGGATAGGACTAGGACCTTGGGTGGCTTAAAAGAGATTGGACAAATATATGAGTGGGGGGCTGGGTTTGATTAGTGTCGTGAGTACAGGAGTAAACTTAGGTAGTGGTGGTTTTTTAAAGGGGCCTGCCTTGTGGCCAGTAGGCCTTCTGCAGTGTTCCCCCATTCTTATGTTCTTATGTTCTTATGTTCAGAGAAAATGACAAGTTATAAATTGTGACACATATGCAACACTTGGGTATCTTTATTGAGGAAACGTTTCGCCACACAGTGGCTTCATCAGTCCAATACAAAGTAGTGCTACTCAAGTTGCTGGGCAGACAGGGCCATCCAGGGCAGGTACTCTTGTGTTGTCAGTGTGATGCTTGTTCAACGTCTTGCCCTTTGTTGTTTTTTTTTGTTGTCTCGGTCACAAGTTAAAAAGACAGGTAAACTTATAATTTGTTATACAGTCAAAACACACCTTTATTTTCCTGTTTCTTTATCCAGTTATCCCTTTCTCCTGATGCACATTAATTTTCATTTCTTTTTAGTTATCCTTTTTTTATAATATTTCCTTTCCCCCTAAGTTGTCGTCTGAGACAGAGCTACAGGGACGGGATCCCCACAACAGCTGAAAGGATACCAACACTATTAATTATTATATTTACAATAAAAAAGTTTAACTGCATTTTATCATTCAGCGATGCATTGTAAACGTGATACCATTTGTGAGGTTACCATAAGTCATAATAAGGACATGCATTAACGACTGGATTCCCGGAGAGGAAGATACTAGGCGACGATGTCGACAGTGAAGTTCACTTGTTAGTCTCACAAGGTTATGTCATTACAGTAAAACAGACTGTCAGCGCTTATATAACAGTTCTTCAGAGACGTGCTTAGTATCTCTCCACTGAGAAAAAAAAAAATTAAAAGAAAGATCCTTGTTTGTGAGGCTGGAAGGTTTTAAATTCAGCAGTCGCAGTTAGGAATCACTGCAAACAAACACACCTTAGAGTCTGAAGTTGCAAGAAATGAGGAGCATCAATCTGTAAGAGATCTTACCAAGATGCAGTTTACGTGTGACGAGATGCACACATTCAAGGAAAACAAAAAAAAACTGACTTAAAATATTCATGTCTCCGACTCTATCTGAGGATCTGGAGCCACCTGTGTACACTCGTGTGCATGTGAGCATTAATAAGAACATAAGAAAGATGGAACACTGCAAACAGGCCTACTGACCTATGCGAGTGTTGGTGTCCTGTCCCTCCCTTGTTTAACAGACTAACTCCGAGTCAACCTTCCAGGCAGACTCAGGTAGATGAATGGTTCAGAGAACTGACAGCAGAATTTGACACATATAATTCAAGTATTTTATTGAGAAAATGAGCTGCCACACACAGTGAATATCAGTCCAGACAAAAGAAAGTAGTAATAAAAGAGGAGTTTGAGGTAATGGCTCAAGCTGATAATAGCCCATCAATCTTACAAATACCAAGATTGGATGGACTGAACACACCGACTCATAATGAGGGACTGATTACTCAAACCCTTTATTACTACTTCTTTTGCATTGACTGATGAAGCCACTGTGTATGGTAATGCTTCTTTCTGTAATAAAGATACTCCAAGTGAGCTGCATATGTGTCTAATTTAACAGACTCCAGGTAGTCAGGTCACTTCCACTTAAGGAAGAGCACGGCAACTGACCTAGTAGCACAAGCTAGTTTGTGTAATCTGAATCACACACCCACCCACACCTACTCATGTATATATCAACCTACTTTTTGTGAGTTTGCTCACTGACCACTTATTACCAAACCAGTACTTTCCAGATTCTTCCAATTGAAAATGTTTAAGGAAAATGGAGCACTGCCAACAGAAGGCAAAATTAAGTACAAGGAGGAATAACATAAAGAACATAAGAACATAAGAACATAAGAAAGGAGGAACACTGCAGCAGGCCTGTTGGCCCATACTAGGCAGGTCCTCTCACATTCCATCCCATCAACAGAATATTTGTTCAACCTAATTTTCAATGTCACCCAAGAAATAAGCTTTGATAATTTTATTTACTCATGTGCATTTACTTCAATTCAACCCCTTTCACTCATGAATTTATCCAACCTAAATTTAAAACTACCTAAGGTCCCGTTTCAATAACCCTACTCAGCAGACTGGGTTCCACTCATCAACTACCCTATTTCCAAACCAATACTTTCCCTATACTCAAATTCTAAACTTATCCAACTTGAATAAATTATTGCGGGTTCTCTTGGAGAGATACCTCAAGACCTTATTTATATCCCTTTGTTAATACTCCATTTTCCACTTGTATATACCTCTCGATCATGTCTCCTCATTCTACGTCTTACAAGTGAATGTAATTTAAGGGTCTTCAATCTTTCTTCGTAAGGGAAGATTCTAATGCTATGTATTAATTCTTAGTCATTCTACGCTGAATGTTTTCTAACGAATTTATGTCCATTCTGTAATATGGAGACCAGAACTGAGCTGCGTAATCTAGGTGAGGCCTTACTAATGATGTATAAAGCTGTAATATAACGTCTGACTCTGTTGCTAACACTTCTTGATATAAACCTAGCAATCTATTTGCCTTATTACGTACGCTTAGGCATTGTTGTCTTGGTTTAAGGTTGCTGCTTACCATCACCCCAAGTCCTTCCTTTTCGCACCTGGTATGGCTAAGTTCTACGTTATTTAACTTATAAGTGCTTTGCTATGGACACTCCCGAGCTTCAGAACCTTTGGTATTTATCTACATTGAACTGCATTTGCCACTTTTTCTGACCACGACCGAGCTTCCCCTCTCTGTTCAAATCATCCTGAAGTTCCCTGACATCTATGCTTCTGAATCAATTATCCTACCTATCTTCGTGTCGTCGGCGAATTCTGTGCTATATCACTAGTAATTCCTCGTCAAGGTCATTGATATATTATAAATAATAACGGGCCTAAGACTGATCCCTGTGGAACACCACTTGTTACAAGTCCCCATCTGGATTTAACCCGCTCAAGTGCAATAATTTCCTGCTTCCTGGTCAGTGAGCCATGACTCGATCCATGACAGCACTTTTCCCCAATGCCATGAGCTGCCACTTTCTTTAACAAAGCCTCTGGTGCGGTACTTATCAAAAGCCTTACTAAAGTCTAAATAAACAATATCGAATTCCTTTATCGTGATCAACAGCCTCAAAAAAGCTTTACTGAAGAAAGTTGATAAATTAGATAAAAAGAACGCCCTTTCGTGAATCCATGCTGAGTATCATTAATCAAATTGTTGCTATTCAGATATTTTGTCAATATCAGCTATAATTGACTCTAGTAATTTGCCCACAATTGGTGTCATTGCTGGCGGTAATTTGACGGTAGTGATCAGTCCCCTGCTTTAAAAAATAGAATTTTACATTAGCCATCTTCCACATATCAGACACTACACCTGTTTGAAGAGATAAATTAAAAATGTTAGATAATGGTTCATGAGTCTCATTTGCATTCCTTGGGAACTTTGCAAAAAGCTCATCAGACCCGGCGATTTATTTTATTTCAGTCGGTTCAGTTGTTTCAGAATGATTTCGCTAGTGACTGTGAGATATTATATTAGACTTATCTTCTTCTGGGCCTCTGTGTACCCGTTAATTACTGGGATATTATTAGTGTCTTCCGTGTGAAAACCGAGAGAAAATAATTATTAAAAATAGAGACATATCATTCTCCTTGTCAGTAAGATGCCCAGAGTTATTTTTAAGGGGACCTATCTTATCCCTAACTTTTTGTTCTATAAACCTGGAAAAACTTTTAAATAGCTTTTCGGAATCCTCAGCAAACTTTAATTTACAGTCCCGTTTGTAGCTTTTCTTATCCCCTTTAACGTCCTCTTAATGTCAGTGTATACTGATTTATAAGATGAGCCCCTACCTCTTTGGCAAAAATATAAATTCCTTTCTTCTGCCCTAAAGATACTTCTGAGCCTCTGTCGTCTCACCCATTTTGGGTCATTTCTACTTGTTCAATTTCTTTATACGGGATAAATGTTTTTTTGGGCAGCCTGAAATTTAAAAAAAACTGTCATTTGATACCTCTTTTCTTTACCCCAGTCCACAGTTGATAAGTGTTCTCTAAGTCCATTATAATCTGCTAAGCGAAAATCGGGGCCCCGTTATGAATTACCCCTACTATCATAATCCAATTTAATGCTAAAAGGGAAATTGTGGTTGCTTGGGAGTTTCTGTAATTTCTAAAATTAACAAGGGGGTTTTTTTTGCCAGAACCAAGTCAAAAATTATTTCCCCTTTTAGGTTTTTTGTTACAAACTGCTTCAAAAACAATCCTGAACTACTTCTAAAAGCGTTAGATTCTAAATTCCCCTTTAAAAAATTCCAATTTAAATTTACTTTTAAAATCCCCCAGAATTACTACGTTATCGTGCCCGGCCTTTAAAATTTTTCCCCAAAAAAAATCTCCCTTTTTCCCCAAGTTTGGGGGCATAAAAACGCCTAAAATCAATTTTTTTAAAACCCCCTCTGAAAATTCTATCCAGACAGACTCCCCTTTTTTTTATTTCAGACTTTATACCCGTTTTTTTAACAATTTTTTTGATCACGGGCATAGAGTGCCACCCCCCCCCCTTTTCCCCATACTTCTGTCTACTTCAATTTAAAAAACCCCCAATGTGACATTCGGGAGGATTCCCGAATTTTTTTATATTAAACCAGCTCGTTTATTGCAAAAAATCAATATTACCCGTACTTTCAACTAATTTAACTCGTCCATCTTATTCCTAGACTAGACTATTTTTAATATACATTTTTAAAAAACCCCCCTTTTTTTTTTTACCCTTCCGCTCATTTCCCTTTTTTTTCCCCTATACCAATTTTCCCCTTTTTATCTAGTGCCCCTGGGTTTCCCCTACCCCCCCTTTTTCTGCCTATTACTAGTTTCCCCGAATTTTAAATTACACACTGGGGGTTTACTGTTTTCCCCCCCCCCCGGTCCCCCCCTTTGGGCCAAAAAACCCCCCCCGGTTCATTTCTGCCATAGAAGAGGTCCCAGTTGTCAAGAATGTTACTGATTTTCCCTTTTTGTATTTTTCCAGCCAGCAATTGACACCAATTGCCCTGGGGGGCCATTCATTTCC
>WNWK01013852.1:0-53691 GCA_009830355.1 Cherax destructor | reverse complement strand
CCCCGTGTATAAATTATAACCCTTTAGCAACAATTCCCTACCACACTTAAAATTGTGTTCCTGTAAGAAGCATACGTCAATCCCTTCTCTCCTTAAAGTTGCTTCCACCCATAACCTTTAACCTCTGCCTCGAAGGCCATTAACGTTCATACAGAGACACTTGAAGGTTTCATTGGAGGCTTCCCATGATGCTTCACCAATCTAGACCCACCTAGCTTCTTCCCTAGTCCTCCCCACCATTACCCTCCTCCGCCCGTGACTTTACCCTTAACCCCGCCTTTCCCGCCCTTAGCCACATCCACCCATAATTTCTTGCCGGTTCTCTGAGCTGGCGTCAACACGTCATCCTCCACTGATCCACTGGATCTCTTGCGGATCCCTCCGCTACCTCCATAACCTCACCTGCCTCCTCACCACTCACATCCGACACGCCCCTATGTACCTCAGCCTCAACCACACACACCTGCACTGATCATCCATACCATCACCTGCCTCCATACTTACACGCCCATTCAGCACTTCACCTGGCGTTGCCACCATCTCCGGTAAGGTACCCAGCACATAGTCGTCTACCACCGGCTCCGGGCTATCTAGCATCTTCTGTAAATCATCCAAAAGAGGTCCAGATAAGTCAACCAATACGTCATCCTCCCTCTGCACCTCACGATCCAGGGAGCCACGATCCTCATCCGGCTGCGTCACCGGTGGCAGTGATACAACCACCTCCGCCTCTTCCTCCACGACGTCACTCCACTTGCCAGTACTAATCAGCTCACCCGTCGCTGCTGGCTCCTGTTGATGTACAGCCTCATCCTGCAATGTCGTCTCCCCTTGTCCCTGCGTCGTTGCACCATGTTGTCGCTGGGTTGGTATCCCCGTCGATCACACGCCAGTGCCATATGCCCGGTTGCCCACATAGCCTACACGTTCGCACCTGCCCCACGTACGTAACATAGACTTGAGTACGGAATTCTGGCATGAGAACATACGAAGGTATTGGTCTCCTCAATGTCATCTTGAGACTGACCGACCCTTCCGGCATACCAGCATAGGCCCCTGGGTCCACCTCCCGATGTTAGCGGCATGTATCACTCCATATGCCTGAAAGACCCTCTTCACATCAACAGCATCGGCTTCAAATGGCAAATTACGTACTCTGATCCAAACATACGTAGCCGACACGTCCCTTAACCTCACCTCCAAGTCTTCACGAACGACCATTCGCTTGTCCTGGTAAGCGTCAACCACTCGTTCATATGCTCCACTTGTCACAAATTTCACAAATACCCTAGAGGCTCCATTTAGTGCTACTCCATATAAATCTTCCGTGGGTATTCCATAAGCGTCCCGAATTATGGCAGGCAATAATACTTCTGCATTGGACGGGTAGATAGCTCCCACCAGCACTTCAATACACACAGTGTTTATCCGCCTCCGGTACGTCGCCGCCATATTGAAACTAAAGGTTGTGGCCACTGTCCACCAGAGACCCTTGCCAGCACACCTGCTCACGACCAAGGTCGGGCAGCGAATGTTGGTGTGAGAATGGTGTTATAGAACCATTGTTAGCGAAGTTTTTTTTTTGTGTGTATAATGACTTGTGTTGGTAACACAACAATATGTAGTTAAAATTTTGATATATTGGAATTATTTCTTAAATACCTGTTATAAAATGTTGCTGTTCATACATAACATGTAAGGTGGATCACATATGTATGTTTTGTAAAAAAGGGTTAGTGGACAAGGAGTTATGATGGCCAGAATAGTATGTTCAGGTGGTCAGTAAAATAAAGTGGGGGTTTGAACATTAATTTTATAGGTTAGGACATCCTATGTTTGGGAAGTTCAGTTATATATGTGTATAATAGTGTTGTTGGAGTTTGTAAAGTACCTTTGTATAACCTTAGGTGATGTATGTTGTGATGATGGTCTGTGTTAAACATGATTTAGGTTATGGTCTAATTATATTTAAGCGTGTTGCGCTTATTTTTAGATGAATTTATGGTTAATTTTTATTGGTCACATGTGAATGTGACTTAATGATATAAATACCATGTAACGTGTATCACATATGTATGTTTCATAAAGGGGAATAATGTAGAAGGATTTTTTTTTGACTGAGTATAGTTTTAGGTGGGGGTTTGTTTTTATTATAGAGTATAGGAAAGCCTTTGTATGGCAGTTTAATGTCATATATGTGCATAATAGTAATTGTTGGTTTTTGTAATATACACTTTTGGTGATGTAAGTTAATGTTGATGGTTTGTGTGAACCAAGAATTTGTTATTGTCAAAATAATGTTAAAGCATTTGTGCTTACTTTTGTGAGGAGTCACTTATGTAATTTGTTTAGTCACATGTGCATGTGATGATTTGTGATGTATATTGTTAGGACTGTAATGTTTGGGTTTTATAATAAAATATAAAAAAAAAAAAAAAATCATTATTTGAGTCAAGAGTCTTCAGTGATGTCAAAGAATCAGTAATAATTATAATCATAGAATCAAGCTCAGTGTCATAAATTATATTTATCGCCTTTAGGAAGGCAAACAATGCAGTTTGCAGAGATACCCAGTTGTTAATTCTTATACCTAACTCAATAAAGTTGGTATCGTTCTTGACTAGGAGGGTGGCAACAAGGGCAGACGCAGCCCTGCCAGTACACTTCTACTTAGATTCATCAGTTTATATAACTTGTGATAAATCATTACAGTTAGGCGAGAAATATCTTCTTGAGCAGTTGCTCTTACAAGTGATTTAAAGAAGTTTTAACTTAATATAATTGCAAGTTTTCACCGCTCATTTAGATTTATGTGTATTTACTTGTAGACATTTAGTAAGATTCATAATGACAGTCTCTAGTTTATTTCTTAACATTTTAATAGCGAATAAAGTCTTAATCTCAATAATCTTATCACTGATACTAGAAATATCAAGCTCCTTCCTCATATCACGAACCTTGGTAGATTTAAGACAGCCAAGCATAATGCAGAGGCTTCATTTTGCATCAACTCCAAGGGTCGAAGAGAACTTCACCCAGCTAATAATAACATGGGCGCAGCGTAATCAATTAAAGACCTAACATCGGCTATGTACATCATTCTTACTATTCTCACATTAGCACCATAGTTGGGCTTATAGCCACCAACAGCTTTGAGAGCGTTTAGTTTATATTTGCATTTCTTATTTAGTTATGGAATGGTGGATTTACTGAAGAGTCCGTCTACACCAAGGTTTAAAGTAGCTGATGTTTTCACCTTGCAAGGTGGGGGGATTTCCTTTGTTTGTCAATATACACGTTTTAAATGAAGATATGATGCCTAATCGATTACAAATTGCTTGACTTTCACTTAAGAATGGTACTTATCTTCTTATGACCTGTTGTATGGATCATGATGTCATCAACATAGTTTACAGCTATATGTTTAAGTGAGGCAGGTAGAGCATTTAGAAGAACATTAATATGAACATTAAATGACATGGGACTCACTAATAAGTAGCCTAATAAGAGTAGGCTACTACCGCTATTCATTTTGGCTAGTTCATGTAGTATAGCTGTTCTGTTTGCGATATTAAATGGAGATTTTAGATTAAGAAATGAGGTGCGTGCTTTGAGAAAGGTGGAAATACAATTCTGCACCTTTCATGAACCCATAGAAAGTTGGTGTTTTATTCTGAAATACAGTATATTAAGTATCAGTCTTTTAAAGTTTTACAAAGACAACTAGTTAAAGAGATCGGTCAAAATGTATCAGGCTGTTGGGGCTTAGTAATTGGAACAATGAGACTATTGGTACAGGAAGTAGGTATAACTCCCTCGATTTAACTGAGATTATACAGTGCTAACAAAGAGTTCTGAGGATATCATAGGTTATACCATTCTTTCCAGAAGCGGTTGAACGACCTTTAGTTAATACATTATTTAATTCATAACTCGTTGAAGAGGCAATCACTCTCGTCAGTATTTTGGCTCATAAAATTAATTAATTTCAACCTTCCTTCAGAAGTACTCTCTATGCTTATTAAAATATGAGATGGGAGATTTTAATGCCTGGATGTTTTGGACCAGTTGTTTGAGGTTAATTGCTTTTTCAAGAAGAAAAAGATGAACAACATTATTAGTCTTTTTTCTGGTTATTTTATTTATTCCTTTCGAAGCCAAACTTAAAGGGGTAGATTTTTTTATTCCTTGCATTTGTTAGCGCAGCTTGGAACGTTCTGACCATGTCTGGGTTTCTATAGTCGAGGTCAGCTTTACCAATCCTCCTAGCTGCATGTGTTAAATTGCGTAGTTGTGAATCATTATAGTATTTATAATGGTATCTGTTGCCATTTATGGTGGAAGATTTATGTCTTCCTTTTGCGTTCACTTGATATGTGAGCATAGTCTCAATGGTGGCAAATAAATAATTATTGATTTTTGTGTGCCAATGGGCTCGTAATTCTTATAACCATAATCCAAGTGGTCAGTGAAGTTATCTCTGTTCTGGGTTAAGAATGAGTTTTCTCCTTCTGTATTTAGCTCTTTGATTGCTGGTGATATGATCAAGATTGACAGTTGTGAGTCTTGAAAAGTGGTCAGATAGATCATCAACTTTGACAGGCACAGATCTAGTATGCCAACATATATGTGAGTATGACAATAGTGCCTTCAATTCGAACATTATCATGCTCATTTAGAAATTTCGCTAGTTTAGTTCTACTGGTTTTCGTTAAAGACCCACCAATAGTCTTATGTCTGGCATTAAAGTGTCCGGGAATGAGGGTAGGTTCACTATGGATGTGTTCTGGTAGAGCATCAGGTCAAAGCTAGTTATGGAAAAGTTGCCTGCGTATATTTTGACACCATGATAGTGCATGCTTACTAGACTCTGCTGGGCAAGGAGAGAATGTGGAAAGTTCTTTCTAACATACTTCACACAACAGCTGGTTGACCTTAAGTTATAAGTTGCATATCCGGGAAACTTTGGTGGAGGTGCTCCAGTTCGTAGTCTACATTCCTGCAAACAGGTGACATCATTATTCTTGGATGCATTAATATGATATAAGTCGGTCAACCGCTTCCTCGTGGAAGCAATGTTACATGAAAAAAATTATCCACTGCAAAAAACTTCGGAGTAAGTAACATATTTTGTACCGTTTTATTTTCATAACCTTTTACTCTAAGCATTTTCCGGCATTTTTACAGCACATTCATAGGCCAAGTGATACAACTGAACACACACACACTCATGGCACGTGACGAGGTGTCAGAGTGGGCACCTGTACGAGTGGGGTTCCACAGGGGTCAGTCCTAGGACCTGTACTGTTTTTGGTATATGTGAATGACATGACGGAAGGAATAAACTCAGAAGTGTTCCTGTTTGCAGATGATGTGAAGTTGATGAGAATAATTCAATCGGTCGAGGATCAGGCAGGACTATAAAGAGACCTGGACAGGCTACAAGCCTGGTCCAGTAACTGGCTCCTTGAATTTAACCCCGCCAAATGTAAAGTCATGAAGATAGGGGACGGGCAAAGAAGACCGCGGACAGAGTATAGTCTAGGTGGCCAAAGACAGCAAAACTCACTCAAGGAAAAAGATCTTGGGGTGAGTATAATACCGAGCACATCTCCTGAGGCACACATCAATCAGATAACTGCTGCAGCATACGGGCGGCTGGCAAACCTAAGAATAGCGTTCCAATACCTCACTAAGGAATCGTTCAAGACTCTGTACACCATATACGTCAGGCCCATACTGGAGGAATAGATAAGGTGGACAGAGACAGGATGTTCCAGAGAGGGGACACAGAAACAAGGGGTCACAATTGGAAGTTGAAGACTCCTATGAGTCAAAGGGATGTTAGGAAGTATTTCTTCAGTCATAGAGTTGTCAGGAAGTGGAATAGCCTAGAAAGTGACTTAGTGGAGGCAGAACCATACATAGTTTTAAGATGATGTTTGATAAAGCTCATTAAGCAGGAAGAGAGAGGACCTAGTAGCAATCTGTGAAGAGGCGGGGCCAGGAGCTATGACTCGACCCCTGCAACCACAAATAGGTGAGTACAAATAGGTGAGTATACACACACAAACAGGAGCAGTGAATCGACCCATGCAACCACAACTAGGTGAGTACACAGACACATAAACACGCACACACATACACACACAGGCGTTTGACACGGTTCCACACAAGAGACTAGTGAAACAGCTGGAGGACCAGGCAGGGATAACAGGGAAGGCACTACAATGGATCAGGGAATACCTGTCAGGAAGACAACAACGAGTCATGGTTCGTGGCGAGGTGTCAGAGTGGGCGCCGGTGACGAGTGGGGTTCCACAGGGGTCAGTCCTAGGACCGGTGCTGTTTCTGGTGTTTGTGAACGACATGACGGAAGGAATAGAATCCGAAGTGTCCCTGTTTGCAGATGATGTGAAGTTGATGAGAAGGATTCAATCGGACGAGGACCAGGCAGAACTACAAAGGGATTTGGACAGGCTGCAGGACTGGTCCAGGAATTGGCTCATGGAGTTCAACCCCACCAAGTGCAAAGTCATGAAGATTGGGAAAGGGCAAAAAAGACTGCAGACGGAGTACAGTCTAGGGGCCAGAGACTACAAACCTCACCCAAGGAAAAAGATCTTGAGGTGAGTATAACACCAGGCACATCTCCTGAGGCGCACATCAACCAAATAACTGCTGCAGCATACGGGCGCCTAGCAAACCTATGAACAACATTTCTGCATCTTAATAAGGAATCGTTCAGAACCCTGTACACTGTGTACGTTAGGCCCATACTGGAGTACGCAGCACCAGTTTGGAACCCACACCTAGCCAAGTACGTAAAGAAACTAGATAAAGTGCAAAGGTTTGCAACACGACTAGTCCCGGAGCTAAGGGGTATGTCCTACGAGGAGAGGTTAAGGGAAATTGACCTGATGACATTGGAGGACAGGAAAATATAAAATACTGAGAGGAATTAACAAGGTAGACAGAGACAGAATGTTCCAGAGATGGGACACAGCAACAAGGGGGCACAGCTGGAAGTTGAAGACTCAGATGAATCACAGGGATGTTAGGAAGTATTTCTTCAGTCACAGAGTGGTCAGGAAGTGGAATAGCTTGGGAAGCGGTGTAGAGGAGGCAGGATCCATTCATAGCTTTTAGAAGAGGTATGATAAGGCTCATGGATAAGGGAGAGAGACCCAGTAGCGGCCAGTGAAGAGGCGGGGCCAGGAGCTATGAATCGACCCCTGCAACCACAACTAGGTCAGTACACACACACACACACTTCATGTTCCAACACGTAAGGGACACTACCAGAGAGAGAGAGAAGAGGATGAACTAGCGAGACTGGACCTAATATTCACCTTGAGTAGTGCAGATATTGAGGACATCACATATGAAAGACCCCTTGAGGCCAGTGATCATGTGGTTTTAAGCTTCGAATACACAGTAGAGTTACAAGTGGAGGGGGAGCAGGAAGGGCTGGACGAATGAAGCCAAACTACAAGAAAGGGGACTACGTGGGCATGAAGAACTTCCTGAACGGGGTTCAGTGGGACAGAAAACTGGCAGGGAAGTCAGTAAACGAGATGATGGAATGTGTGACAACAATATGCAAAGAAGCTGAGGAGAGGTTTGTACCCAAGGGTAACAGGAATAATGAAAAAGCCAGTATGAGCCCATGGTTCACCCAAAGGTGCAGGGAGACCAAGACCAAGTGTGCTAGGGAATGGAAGAAGTATAGAAGACAGAGGACCCAGGAGAATAAGGAGAGCAGTCGTAGAGCCAGAAATGAATATACACAGGTAAGAAGGGAGGCCCAACGACAATATGAAAATGACATAGCAGCGAAAGCCAAATCTGACCCTAAGCTGTTGTACAGCCACATCAGGAGGAAAACAACAGTCAAGGACCAGGTGATCAGGCTAAGGAAGGAAGGAAGGAGGGGAGATCACAAGAAACGACCGCGAAGTATGTGAGGAACTCAACATGAGATTCAAAGAAGTGTTCACAGAGGAGACAGAAGGGACTCCAGAAAGACGGAGAGGTGGGGTACACCACCAAGTACTTTACACAATACATACAACCGAGGAAGAAGTGAAGAGGCTGCTGAGTGAGCTAAATACCTCAAAGGCGATGGGGCCGGACAACATCTCTCCATGGGTCCTGAGAGAGGGAGCAGAGGCACTATGTGTACCCTTAACAACAATATTCAACACATCTATCGAAACAGGGAGATTACCTGTGGTATGGAAGACAGCAAATGTAGTCCCAATTTTCGAAAAAGGAGACAGACACGAAGCATTAAACTACAGACCAGTGTCACTGACATGTATAGTATGCAAAGTCATGGAGAAGATTATCAGGAGAAGAGTGGTGGAGCACCTAGAAAGGAATAAGCTTATCAACGACGGGCAACACGGTTTCAGGGACGGGAAATCCTGTGTCACAAGCCTACTGGAGTTCTATGACAGGGCGACAGCAGTAAGACAAGAGAGAGAGGGTGGGTAGATTGCATATTCTTGGACTGTAAGAGGCGTTTGAAACAGTTCCACACACGAGATTAGTGCAGAAGTTGGAGGACCAGGCAGGGCTAACAGGGAAGGCACTACAATGGATCAGGGAATGCCTGTCAGGATGACAGCAGCGAGTCATGGTACGTGGCGAGGTGTCAGAGTGGGCGCCGGTGACGAGTGGGGTTCCACAGGGGTCAGTCTTAGGACCGGTGCTGTTTCTGGTATATGTGAACGATATGACGGAAGGAATAGACTCCGAAGTGTCCCTGTTTGCAGATGATGTGAAGTTGATGAGAAGAATTCAATCGGACGAGGACCATGCAGAACTACAAAGGGATCTGGACAGGCTGCAAGCCTGGTCCAGAAATTGGCTCCTGGAGTTCAACCCCACCAAGTGCAAAGTCATGAAGATTGGGGAAGGGCAAAGAAGACCGCAGACGGAGTACAGTCTAGGGGGTCAGAGACTACAAACCTTAATCAAGGAAAAAGATCTTGGGGTGAATATAACACCAGGCACATCTCCTGAGGCGCACATCAACCAAATAACTGCCCCGCACACACACACACACACACACACACACACACACACACACACTCACATGCACACTCCATGACTTTGCATACTATACATGTCAGTGACACTGGTCTGTAGTTTAGTGCTTCATGTCTGTCTCCTTTTTTGAAAATTGGGACTACATTTGCTGTCTTCCATACCACAGGTAGTCTCCCTGTTTCGATAGATGTGTTGAACATTGTTGTTGGAGGTACACATAGGGCCTCTGCTCCCTCTCTCAGGACCCATGGAGAGATGTTGTCCGGCCCCATCGTCTTTGAGGTATTTAGCTCACTTAGCAGCCTCTTCACTTCTTCCTCGGTTGCATGTATTGTGTAAATTTGTCAGGAAGTGGAATAGCCTAGAAAGTGACGTAGTGGAGGCAGGAACCATACATAATATTAAGACGAGGTTTGATAAAGCTCATGGAGCAGGGAGAGAGAGGACATAGTAGCAATCAGTGAAGAGGCGGGGCCAGGAGCTATGACTCGACCCCTGCAACCACAAATAGGTGAGTACACGGCGGGGATTTGAGGAAATGGAAGGAATGGACAGAATGGGCGAAACGGACAACATAGGAGCAATTCAGTCTGGAGGCCCTAACCTGGTAATTGCAGTAATGTACAACCCACTACAGAACAGCAGGATTCCACGTGCAGGATTGAACCCGCGGTCGGTCTGGAGTTTTATGACTCTCTGACCGCGGGTTCTATCCGTGGTTTGGTTTCTAAGTTACTAGTCATGGGTGATTTCAACCACAAAGAGATTGAGAGGGATAACCTGGAGCCTTACTGGGGACCCGAAACATGGAGAGTAAGATGATGAAGGTTGTACTGGAAAACCTCATGCAGAGAGAGAGGAGAGGATGAACCAGCAAGATTGGACCTTGTATTCACCTTGAGTAATTCAGACATCGAGGACATCACATATGAAAAGCCCTCAGAGTTAGTGATCATGCGGTTCTGAACTTTGAATACCTAGTAGAGTTACAAGTAGAGTGAAGCAGGAGTAGGATGGGAGAAGCCAAACTACAAAAGGGGGTACTACACTGGCATGAGAATTTCTTGCAAGAGGTTCAGTGGGAAAGAGAACGGTGGGAAAATCAGTAAACGAAATGATGAACTAATGAGAACGAAATGCAAGGAGGCAGAGGAGAGGTTCGTTCCCAAGGGCAACAGAATAATGGTAGAGAGGCTAAAATTAAGTGCGCTAGAGACTGGAAAAAGTACAGAAGACAAAGAACCCAGGAAAATAAAGAAAATAGTCGAAGAGCCAGAAACAAATATGCACAGTAAGGAGGGAGGCCCAGCGACAATACGAAAATGACATAGCATCGAAAGCCAAGTCTGACCCGAAGTCGTTGTATAGCTACATCAGGAGAAAACCATCAGTCAAGGACCAGGTAATCAAGCTGAGGAAGGAAGGAGGGAAGTTCTCAAGAAACGACCGAGAAGTATGTGAGGAGCTCAACGTGAGATTTTAAGAAGTATTTACAGTGGAGACAGGAAGGACTCCGGATAGGCTGTGTGGTTACATTACATTTGTAGAACATCAACAATTTGTACAGGAACACAGGAAATACTGTACGTATTTTTGTTGCTGGGTCAGCTTTCTGCAGCTGCACCCAGAAAGCTCCTCCGACGTGACCCAGTGTGTTCTACTGCCACTTAGCTGTAGGGGACAAGTATAAAGTGAGTATGTGAATAATTGCCCCTGAGGAGCATATGGCAATATACATTCAGTAACTGAATACTGAACAATGCTAGGTACTCACTTTGTTGGGCTTAAAAGCCCGCTCATTACGGGTTATTATGGTACCGCTAAATGAGATGTGAACTAGCTATCTGCTGTGCAGCCGTCCTAACCAATCTCATAGTTATTTAGACATACCTGGGTATTAGTAGCTGATCCATGTTCCCTGGCTTATGTCAGGGAGGTAACTCGGTAATTATGTCTTGATTGAAGAATAAGTGTCTTACGGTGCACAGTTAGTCTATGAAAATAGTTCTCGATACACACGGTACTCTTAATTTTCCTTCAATCGTTTAAATTCACAGTAATGTCACTACAGGAAGCTGCGCACACTTCTCTGTAATATACCGCTAATGTGGATTGTCTTTTATGCACATAAACGTGCATAAAGCTATCTGATCTATGATGCTCCTCGCCGCCCTGGCGTGCCCTGGGCGTCTCCTGACACACAAAGAAGTGTCGATCAAGCATGTTTCCTTTGCTTGCCAAACTTCTACAGGAATTATATAAGATGCTTGATTTCTTGATGGCTGGGCTTAGACGACTGTGTATGCTATCTTTAACATGGTACTAAAGTGGGTGCAGGATTTTCTTAATTTTCCTGCTGCCGAAAGAGATCGATTGTCTCTCATTAACCCATCCTAGCTGCAACACTGGTCAGCCGTGACGTATCCTACAAGGAAGTGGCGTGTTTAGTGACTTGTACACACTGGTAAAGCATCTGCTTCTAATTACTTGATGCGGAACCAAACAAGACGCCACTGCCCTTTCTGAGAGGGTTGTCCCTCATGCTGAAAGGGCTGAAAGGGGCTGATACCCCCTCTTGGAGAATTTTCTCCACAGGCTGAATAGTGGCATACTCAGCAAGGGATACACCAACAAGTACTGGACGAAATACTCACCATCGAGGAGGAGGTGAAGACGCTGCTTAGTATGTGGGATCTGACAAAATCTCTCTGTGGGACTTTAGAGATACTGTGTGTGCCACTAACAACAATCTTCAACACATCCATTGAAACTGGGCAACTACCTAAGGTGTGGAAGACGGCAAATGAAGTCCCAATTTTTAAGAAAGGTGATAGACATGAGGAATTAAACTATAGACAAGTATAGTATGCAAAGTCATAGAGAAGATTTTCAGGAGAGTGGTGGAGCACCTAGAATAAACAGGCTTATACACGGCAACCAGCACGATTTCAGGGAAGGGAAATCCTGTCACAAACCTACTGGAATTTTATGACAAGGTAACAGAAGTAAGACAAGAGAGAGAAGGGGTTGGTAGACTATTTTTTTGGACACAGTTCCACAGAAGAGATTAATGCCATAGGTAGAAGATCAGGCATACATAACAGGAAAGTCAATGCATTGGATCAGAGAATACCTGACAGGGAAGCAACAACGACTCATGGTATGTGACGAGGTGTCAGAGTAGGCACCTGTGACGAGTGGGGTTCCACAGGAATCAATCGTAGGACTGGTACTGTTTCTGGTATATGTGAATGACATGCCGGACTAGATAGACTCAGAAGTGTCCCTATTTGCAGATGATGTGAAGTTAATGAGGAGAATTAAATCTCGTGAGGATCAGACAAGGCTACAAAGAAACCTGGACAGGCTGAAAGCCTGGTCCAGCAACTGGCTCCTGAAATTTAACCCCTCCAAATGCAAAGTCATGAAGATTGGGGAAGAGCAAAGAAGACCACAGACTGAGTACAGGCTATGGGGCCAAAGACTGCAAATCTCACTCAAAGAAAAGGATCTTGGGGTGAGTATAATACTGAACACATCTCCTGACGCGCACATCAACCAGATAACTGATGCAGCATATGGGCGCCTGGCAAACCTAAGATGAGATTTCCGATGCTTCAGTAAGGAATCGTTCAAGACTCTGTACACTGTGTACGTCAGACCTATATTGGAGTATGCAGCACCAGTTTGGAACCCACACTTGGTGAAGCACGTCACAAAATTAGAGAAAGTGCAAAGGTTTGCAATAGAACTAATCCCGGAGCTAAGGGAAATCTCCTACAAAGAAAGGTTAAAGGAAATCGACCTGACAGTATTGGAGGACAGGAGGGATAGGGGAGGCATGATAACGACATATAAAATACTGCAAGGAATTGACAAGCTGGACAAAGACAGGATGTTCCAGAGATGGGACACAGCAACAAGAGGTCACAGTTGGAAGTTAAAGACTCAGGTGATTCAGAGGGATATTAAGAAATAAATTTGGGGGAAAAAAACCCCCAAAGGGTTCCCTTTAAAAAATTTAAAAATTCCCTACAAAAAAAGGGGGGGGAAAAAAAAAAGGAAAAACCCAATTTTTTTCCCCCCCCGGGGGGAAAAAAAAACCCCAAAAAAAAAGCCTTTTCAAGGGTTTTTCCCAAAAACCCCCCAAAAAAAAAACCCCCCCCAACGGGAAAAAAAAAAAAACCCCCCCCCCCTTTTTCCCCCCCCCAAAATTTAAGGGGGGGAAAAAAAATTTTTCCCCCCCCGGGGGGAAAAAAAAAAAAAAAAGGGGCCCCCCCGGGGGGTTTAAAAAAAAACCCCCCCAAAAACCCCCCCCAAAGGGGGGCCCGGGAAAACCCCCCCCCCCCAAATTTTTAAAAAAAACCCCTTTTTAAAAGGGGCCCAAAAAAAACCCCCCCTTTAAACTGAAAAAAACCCCCAAAAACCCCCCAATTTTTCCCCCCAAAACCCCTTTTCCCCAAAGGGCCCCCCCAAACCCCTTAACCCCCCGGGGAAAAAAAGGGGAAAAAAAAACCCCCCAAAAAAAAAAAAAAAAAAGGGGGGGAAAAAAAAAAAAACCCCCCCTTTTTTAAAAAAAAAACCCCGGGGGGGGAAAAAAAAAAAAGGGGGGCCCCCAAAAAAACCCCAAACCCGGGGGGGGAAAAAAACCCCCCCCCCCCCCTTTTTAAAAAAAAAAACCCCCCAAAAAGGGAAAACCACCCCCCCCCCCCCCCAAAAAAAAACCCCCAACAAACCCCCCCCCCGGGGGTCACAAAAAAATTTTTTTCCCCCAAAAAAAAAAAAAACCCCCCCCAAATTTGGGAAAGGGCCCCAAAAAAAAACCCCCAAACCCCCTTTCCCCCAAAACCCCCAAAAACCCCCCCCCCGGGGGGGGCCCGCCCCCCCCCCGGGGGTTTTAAAGGGGGCCCCCCCCCCCCCCCAAAAAATTTTTCCCCCCCAAACCCCCCCAAAAAAACCCTTCCACCCGGGGGTTTTGGGGGTTTAAAAAAAAAAACCCAAAGGGAAAAAAAAGGGGGGGGGAAAAAAAAAAGGGAAATTTTTTAAAACCCCCAAATTTTAAAAAAAAAAGGGGAAAACCCCCCCGGCCCCCCCCCAAAAAGGGGGGGAAAAAGGGCCCCAAAAAAATTTTCCCCCCCCCAAAAAAAAGGGGCCCCAAAAAAAAAAAAAGGGGGGGGGGGAAAAAGGGGAAAAAACCCCCCCCCGGGGGGCCGGCCAAAAAAAAGGGGGGGGAAAAACCCCCCCCCCCCCCAAAGGGGGGATTTTTTTTGGGGCCCCCCAGGGGAAAAAAAAAAACCCCCCCCCTTTAAAGGGGGGTTTTTTTTTTTTTTTTTAAAAAAAAATTTTTTTTCCCCCCCTTAGGTTTTTTTTTTTTGGGGGGGGGGTTTTTTCCCCTTTTTTTTTTAAAAAAAAAAGGGGGGTTTTCCCCGGGGGGTTTTAATGTATTTTTTTTTCCCCCCCCCAAAAGAAATTGCCCCCTTTGGGGGGGGAAAAAAAAAAAGGGTTTTTCCTTTAAAAAAATTTTTTTTTTAAGGAATTTAAATAAGCAGTATTCACCTAGAAAGAAGTGATTTAAAGGGATCATCATTGGTTTTTGGGGGTTTTGTTTTGAACGTTCTCTTTTCCATCCCATCATTTTCCTTTTCAGGTGTGATATGGTACTATTGTGATCTTTTAAAAAAAAATCCCCAGATAACCACTCCCCGGTTCTTTCCCCCACTTTTCCCTCATTACATATTAGAGTTTGTAGTATACTCAGTTCTATTATTATTTCTCCCGTTTTCCATAACGGGTAGTTGGAATTTTTTTTATTAACACCATATTGTTTTCCTTGCCCATTAGAAAACTTGGGGTTTTTTTCTTCTTGGGGGTAACCTTTTTAAGGGATGACAGTCTTTTTCAAATCTAGTATCGTCTGCAAAGGTGACAGGTGCTTGGTTAAACCCCTTTTTTATGTCTGATATGGGGTGAGGAAAGGGTAGGGCAGTACTGTGCTTTGTGGAACAGGGGATCACTATTGCACTTCCGATTTTTCCCGTTTACCACTACCTTTGTGTTCTGTTGGGAAATTTTAAAAACCATTTCCCACTTTAGTTATCCTTTACAAGTATTTTTGGCTATTTTTTCCCCTGATCACATTTTCAAAAAGGGGGTTTTCAAAAAATGTGTAAACTACATTTCCCCGTCTGTTTGTTTTTTTCATATGATCCCATTGGGGGGAGGCAAGGGAGCGACCCATTCCAAACCCATGTTAATAATAATAATAATATCTTTATTTCTACAAGTACATGTACAAGGTATACAGGTCTAGTTGACATCAATGATATACTACTAATAGAAAGCCGCTTGTTATGCAGAGCATTTCGGCAAATTAGGTCAGTTTTGTCCCAGGATGCGACCCACACCATCGACTAACACCCAGGTACCCATTTTACTGATGGGGAACATAGACAACCGGTGTAAGGAAACACGCCCAGTGTTTCTATCCTCGCCGGGAATCGAACCCGGACCCTCGCCGTGTTAAGCGAGAGCTTTAGCCACCAGGCCACGGGGCCGTGGATTGTGCAGTTTTTGGGACTCCAAGTGGTTTGCAATCATGCTTCTTAGTACTCTTTCAAAGATTTTTATGATGTGGGACGTTAGAGCTATTGGTCTACAGTTCTTAGGTAATGCTTTAGTGCTACTTTTATAGAGTCATGCAATATCTGCTGTTTTTAGTGACTGGAATTTCACCCATGTCTATGTTCTTTCTCCATAGCACACTTAGGGCACGCAAAAGGGATTTCTTGCAGTTCTTAAAGAGCACAGATATCCACGAGTCTGGGCCAGGGGCTGAGTGCATGGGCATATTGTCAATGGCTTTCTCAATGTCCAGTGGAGTAAGGGTAATGTCAGAAATTTGGCATACATTGACGGAGTTTAGGCTCATTCATGAAAAATTCATTTGGATTGTTGATCTTCAGACTGATTAGTGGCTCGCTAAACACAGAGTCGTACTGAGATTTCAGTAACTCACTCATTACTTTGTTGTCATCTGTGTAAGTTCCATCTTGTGTCAGCAAGGGCCCGATGCTAGATGTGGATTTTACCTTGTTTATTGCATATGAAAAGAAATATTAAGAAATTCTTTGAATTTCACTAATCGCTTTTAGCTCCTCCTGCCTCTCCTGGATCCTGTATGAATCCTTTAACTTAAGCTCGTTACTTTCCACTTCCCTGGTCAGCGCTTCTTTCTGTGTATCAAAAGTCTAATGTTGTTGAGGAGCTCAGTGATTCTTCGTTGTCTTCTGTAAAGGGAGCGTCTTTCTCTCTCCAGTTTACTTCTTCTCTCCTTTTCTTTTAAGGAAATATGCCTTGAGCATACTTCAGCTGCCAAGAAAATTGATCCTTTACAGGGACTGGTTTGGATCCATGTTATTTAAGATGTTATCCATGTTATTTAAGACATGGTTCACCTGATCCCAGTTGATGTTCTTGTTGTTGAAGTTGAATTTGACGAAGACACCTTCACAGCTGCGTGCATTTTGCTGGTCAGGACCCCTGTGCATGTAAGTCTGAGCTTCGATTAAATTGTGATCAGAATTAGTTGTTTATGATATGTTTCTTACCAGGTCCTCATTATTCGTAAAAATATGGTCAAGTGTGTTTTCCAGTCTTGGTGGCTCCACTATCTGTTGGCTAATGATGTGTTTATTGCAGAGATTTAACAGCTCATGTATGTGACTTTTCATATGTGCTGTCTCCAGGGATTGTTTCTGCTATAACATTATTTGCTACATTCTTCCATTTTGTATGTCTTAGATTGAAATCACCAAGCAGCAATATGTTTGGGGTGGGGCTGGAAGGCTTTCAAGAGAGTAATCGATTTTCAGTAGCTGTTCCTTGAACTGTTGTGAAGTTGCATCTGGTGGCTTATATACAACCACGATGACTAGGTGTTGGTTCTCGATCTTTATTGTTAGAACATCAACTACATCATTTGTGGGGTTCAGCATCTCTGTACCCAGTTATCCATATTTCGTTGTCAAAGTGGTCTTTTGTGTGGGTCTCTGTGAACGCTGCAAACATCGCATTTGACTCCTCTACAGATCCACTGATGAAAGGTATTTTGTTGTTGGTGGATGGATTAAGGTCCTGTATATTAGCAAATATAAACGAAGTCATATTGTGTTTTGTGGGTGATTTTGTTGGCATCAGTAGTTGTGGTTCTGGAGAGCCATGGGGGAGGGCACTGGTTGTGCCTCCAGTCCAACAAGGCTCCAAGGTGGTGGACTATTTTGGTTATTTCCTTCCATTTTCTTTCTTCGTTTCCTGCCACTAAAAAAATCACTTGTAGAGTGGTTGTCCTAACTACGGGGTCTGTACCTCCTGGTCCCCTTTAAATGGTACTTGTCACATCTTCCTCCACTGACTGGCGTCATGGTTTCAAAAGCTCTGGATATCATTTCTAAATTAATTTGAAACCAGTATGGTTATCCAGAGCAAAAACTGGTGGAGACGTTATGATCTGTTTTTTAATTGCTAGACAGACACGCTGCTTCTTGTGTACTATGGGTTAATAAACGCTTGTAACTATTTAGATCAACTAACTACAGATAAATCTCTCAAATATGAATGTAGTATTTTTTAAATGATATTTTCACTATTTTGACGAATACAAAATGTCTAGGCATCTTAATAATAATACACCTGAAATTTTGAAGAAGGTAATATTTTATACCGTGACAATTGTACCTAATATTTAGCCTTAAACCACATTAAGTATCTTTCTGTTACACCCTCCCACCCGGGAATTTTCCATGAAAAACAGATTGTACACTCATAATAAATTGTGTAATTTTATGTTTAAGAACGAATCCTTGTTTGGAATATCTCTCCCTATTTTTCTGCGTTCATGAAACCCTGAGTCCGTAATATACTGCCAACGAAAATTCTTGAATGTCTGTTGTTGTACTGCAGAGGTTGAGAAGAGAGTTAATTATCCTGATTTCACAGCACAAGAACGAATTATGGAAACATCTTGTTCAACAAGCACACCAAATAAACGACAACCTGCAAAGTTTTGGACCAAGATTCGTCAGCTTTTAGGGGCTAAGCATAAGGCTCCCAACTATCTTACATACGTTTTTACTGATGAAGATGATGAAGAAATTGGCATAAAATTAGATGAGCCACAAGACCAAGTTAATATGATGGTGTGGGCGAAAATTCTCACACACAATGCGAGTAGAAAATTCAATAACACTCACTACCGTAAATTGACATATCTTCTCTTGAGGAGGACCATCATCTTACAAGACCAATCTCCATCAAAGAAATGTGTCAGGTTATCGGCAAAATGCGGAATAAAGCCCCTGGCATATCAGGCATTACTGTCAAACAAGTAAAGTACTTACCTAGGAATTACAAGGATTCGTTGGTCAATATATTTAATGCCATTTTGGCCTCTGGACATTTTATAATTGCTCTTAAAACAGCGAAGATTATTTTTATTGCTAAACCAAATAAAATACCCATAAATCTGATAATTATAGGCCTATCTCCTTACTTGAGGTCAAGGGTAAAGTCCTAGTGAAAATTATTTCTAATAGTCTAAATTATTATGTGGAATATAATCACCTTTTTACTGAGAAGCAGTTTAGTTGTCATACTCACAGAGGGACTCAACATGCCATAAATATAGTTTATAATGCTGTTGCCAGCTTACGGAAACAGGGCAATCTTGCTCTTATTGCCACCAGAGATATTCATAAAGCCTTTGACAGCTTATGGCATGATGGCCTCATTTTTAATCTGATTGACCTTCCTGACCACAACTGGACCTTTCTCCGATTTATATATAACTTCCTCTCCAACAGAAAAATCATCCCTACCTTTAATGGTAAGACAGCTGAACCGTTTAGACCGACAGCTGGTGTACCACAGGGCTCGTGTCTTAGCCTGATATTATTCAACATATAAGTCAACGATTTCCTCAACCTGAGTATAATGATACAATTATTACCCAATTTGCTGATGATGTAATCCATGTAGTTTCGTCCACCTCTGTCACAGGTAAATATATGTACGAGAGGGTTATTGAAAAAATGAATACTGAACTACGTAGAACAGAGAACTGGGAGAGGAAATGGCGAATTACTACTAACCCAGATAAAGTCCTTATCATCACAATCGGTTGTTTTTTCTCAACCATAGAAGATAGAGGGGGTATCTCCATTAGAGATATACCTATAGCCATTCGAAATCCTAACAAGATCCTGGGTTATGAGATAGACAGTCTACTTCACTCTTCTTCTCATGTCACCAAAAAGATAAATGTAGCCAAAGCTCGACTTTCCACTCTATTCATGATTAATTCAGCTCCATCTCACGTGAAAAAGCACCTGTATAAGATGATGATAAGACCTTTACTTGAGTATCCATGTGTGCCTTTGTCATTAACAACCAAAACCAACATGCTTCAATTACAACGAGTTCAGAACAGAGCACTCCGTTTCATCACAGGCACCAGGAGGAGAGATAGAATTCGAATGGTTGATCTACACGTTCAACAAGACATAGTTGCAATGAATGTTCGGCTTGATCAACTGAAGAAGAAACAATTATATTCCATGCAAGACTTTTATCTCCCAGACAGAGAACATCCTCCCTATTTTACAAATACCACCGACTACATCATTAATGCAGCTCCTCACAGAACCCAGCGGATGACCCTCCACCAGAGAGTGCCAAGATTTATTCACAAGGATGATTTCCTAAGACCCAAGATCCTGAGTGACCTTCCCGAAGATCCAGAAGAATGGATAACACCAGAACCTTTTCATGTCTTCTGATACAACCTCTAACCCAAGTTCTAGTGATTTCTTTTTTTACTTATCAGCCATTACATTTAATTATGTAACAGTGACAAATCTACCAATGTTGGACACTAGCTCTGCAAGCTTGCCGGCCAGCATCTCCAGGTAGGAGTCACCATAACCATCACTCGCCTTGCTATCCTCCTTTGTACTTAAGTCCAGCAATTATAAAAAAATAATTGCATTTAGTATATCCTTTACAAATGCAGAGTCATGCAGTTATAGCTTTGTTATACCTGTGTGACACTGTTGGGTAAATGTTATGCCCCATCTGTTAAATTGAACTTTCATACCACTATTCACATAAATACATAATGCACCAAAGTGGTTGGGACACTTACCTTTTTACCCTTCCTCCTCACCAACCTCTCCCCCCCTTTCCCATATTTCCATCCTTACCTATTCTTCTTCCTTCCCCATCTTACCAAAGCTCTGCTCAAACACTGACTGTCTGTTGTGTTTAAGAAAATTTCAGTTCTGATATTTTTGTTCTCGACAAATCAAGAATTCTTTCCGCTGCATAATTATTTTTTTGCTTTACATAAAATGTTGTTGTTAAGCTTCAGTAATAACACTCACACTTGTAGCCTATAATAATATCACCCTGATATACTTAACAGTAGCAATGTTAGGCACAGTAACCTTTTACTGCAGTTACTTTTGTTAAATTTTTCAATGTTCCCACGATGAACCATTCCCCGTCCTCATATATATCATTTTTAACTACAATAACAACTGTCCGCACTCATTTTTACTATTATGTTTATGAAAGCAATTTTACGGTAAACCCGTTTGAGTCATTTAGTGCAAGAACAGATGGAGTCTCGTTACTTGGATTCGGATACACAAAGAATATACACATCTGCGATTATCCTTAAATTATCAGTAATTGAATTATAAGATTCTGACAAATATGGATCTATAAACAATTTAATAATTATAATAGGAATGATAATAGGAATGAATGTCGTTAATTGTTTGTTTCTTTTTGATCATTCTTTGCCCGCTAGTCTCAACACACTACTATCACCGCCAGGTTTACCACCTACACTCGTAAGTGATCGCAGCAGTTTACTTCTCTCACCACAGGTCACCCAGGTCACCCAGGTCACCCAGGTCACCCAGGTCAGTGTGCAAATACCGATCATTACGAGTTATTATAGTCCACGAGGCAAACTAATTAAAATCCTACGATGACTGGAAATATTTGAACCAAAAGGGTGTTTACAACCAGCTGGTGATGACGTTGTTTACAACCAGCTGGTGATGACGTTGTTTACAACCAGCTGGTGATGACGTTGTTTACAACCAGCTGGTGATGACGTTGTTTGTTCCCACAAACTATCACTGATAGAAATCGATATTTGCTCCTCTGTGAGATCTAGAAACTAATATGGTTTGCTCAGTTAGAATTAGAAACTAACACTATCTGTTCAAAGAAAATTACATATCACTAGCAGCAGAGTGCTCTCAGTGGTGACAGTGATAATAACCAACAGTGGTAAACACAAGACTGGCAGCAGAGTGCTCTCAGTGCTGACAGTGATAATAACCAACAGTGGTAAACACAAGACTGGCAGCACAGTGCTCTCAGTGCTGACAGTGATAATAACCAACAGTGGTAAACACAAGACTGGCAGCACAGTGCTCTCAGTGCTGACAGTGACAATAACCAACAGTGGTAAACACAAGACTGGCAGCACAGTGCTCTCAGTGCTGACAGTGACAATACCCAACAGTGGTAAACACATCACTGGCAGCACAGTGCTCTCAGTGCTGACAGTGACAATACCCAACATTGGTAAACACAAGACTGGCAGCACAGTGCTCTCAGTGCTGACAGTGACAATACCCAACAGTGGTAAACACATCACTGGCAGCACAGTGCTCTCAGTGCTGACAGTGACAATACCCAACAGTCGTAAACACATCACTGGCAGCACAGTGCTCTCAGTGCTGACAGTGACAATACCCAACAGTGGTAAACACATCACTGGCAGCACAGTGCTCTCAGTGGTGCTGACAGTGACAATAGCCAACAGTGGTAAACACATCACTGGCAGCACAGTGCTCTCAGTGGTGCTGACAGTGACAATAACCAACAGTGGTAAACACATCACTGGCAGCACAGTGCTCTCAGTGGTGCTGACAGTGACAATAACCAACAGTGGTAAACACATCACTGGCAGCACAGTGCTCTCAGTGGTGCTGACAGTGACAATAGCCAACAGTGGTAAACACATCACTGGCAGCACAGTGCTGTCAGTGCTGATAGAAGATAGTCAAACCTGGGTTGTAATATCCGTAGAGTTCTACCTAATGTCACTAATATATTTGGAACGCTGATTCTAAATGTATTACGTAATTTTAATTAACAGGTAAATATATATTTTTATTTAATATTTCTCACACGCTGGCACATACACGCTGGCACACACAAAAGCATACACACACTCACACATACACACGCAAACACACACACGTAAAGCAGTATCGTTAATAGTGCTCCCGGGATTTAGCGTCTAGCAGCTGTCCTACGTTATTATTAGCGGTCATCGTACGTGATTGAATCAGTGAACATACCTACAAGAGTGTAACAGCTTTCTAGAGTGTGAATAATGTGGTAAGATCAAGAATTTTACAATTTAAATTTGAATGCGGGTGATTTTACTGGAAGGTGTGTGAGTGAGGGTAGCAATCAGCTGGTTAGTGTTGACACAAATAATCAAAACAATCATATTTGTTATGACCATAATACTAAAGGAAAAAGCGTGAATACCAAGTTTTTTATGCATGATAAAATCTACGGAGGGAGTTACAAAGTGAAGATCATAGAAGCCACCACCAGGAGCCGCCATTGTTGTGCAGACGACGTCACTTGCCTATGTGTGGCAACAATTTTTAGTTGGTGTCTAAAGTGTGAGTGTCTCACCCTGCTGGTTGTATGCTCTACCATCACTCTCTCCCTAACTTTTATTGCCAGCAGATAGATAGGAGTAACCTTGACAATATTTAGTAAGTGATTTCAAATCTTCAGAAGAGTTTTGTAGCCTAGCGACCCCTCCCTCCCTCCCTTTTTTTTCTTAAAGAACGACAAGCTAGTAAACGTGCACGCACACACTAACACACGTGTACACCAGTAAGCATTATAATAGTAAATATTAGTATGCATTAATAAGAATTAGTGAGAAATATTTCTATAATCTCCAAAAGAGTAGCGTAGCCTAGCGTGATAAAGCGACCCCCCCTCCTCCCTTTGTTCTCAAAGAACGACAAGCTAGTAAACGAGCACACGCACACATACACACGTGTACACCAGTAAGTATTATAGTATTAAATATTAGTATATGTTAATGTGGAATAGAGTGTGAAATATTTCTATTATAATCAAAAGAGTAGCGTGGTCTAGCGTGTTAAAGTGACCCCTCCCCTTTTTTCAAAGACTGACTGAGACGCGCGCGCACACACACACACACACACACACACACACACACACACACACACACACACACACACACACAAACACTCATACTCACATATTCACGTACTCAGACAAACCTAACCTAACATATTAGATCATAAATCCCTCCCCTCCACCACACACCTATTTTTTACACAAAGCTGAAGGAGCTAGAGCATCCTAACAGGATAAAAAATGGGATCTCAAAAGGGAGGACGTAAAGGCAAGGGAACTGAGGATGGTTGGTCTGAAAAGGAAGAATGGGTAGAACGGCTCAAGAACAAAATGGATAAAGAATGGGAAAAAAGGATAAATGAGCTTTACAATAACATGTTAGAGAAGATATCTGCAGAGAGCAAAAAGTGGGAATCACGAGCTGTAGTAGCTGAGGCAAAGATACAAAGACTGGAGGAAGAAATGGATGTCCTGAAGCAAGATATAAAGATGAGGTCCGAAAGGAGTAAGGTGACTGAAATGGGAACATCAGTAGGCAGGGAGGGGACTGAAGGAGGGGATGGAGCTAAGTCTTTAGCAGACGTACTATCAGGTCATCAGAGTGTCCAGGAGATGATAAGGGAAACAACAAAGGAGATGCTTAAATCAGATCCAGAGATATTGAGAGAAAAGAAATGGGAAGAAGAGAGGGAGAGGTCAATAATTATTCATGGGCTTCAGGAGGCTGAAGGGAAGACCTATGATGAAAGAAAGCGTTGGGAGGAAACAGAGATTAAGAGCATCATTGCAATAACAGGAGAGAAGGACATGTCTCAGGTAGAAAATTTTCACAGACTTGGGGGTATTCGAGGGAAAAAAATCGACCAATCAAATTGACATTCAAGACGGAAGTGGTAAGGAACAGGATACTACAACAGAAGCCAATGTTAAAAGAATCTCAGGAATATCAACAAGTGTACCTCAATCGAGACAGAACACGAAAAGAAAGGGAACAACTGAAAGTGAGAGCAAGACGAAATCAGTGGAAGGAAAGAGAGACAGGACAGGCAACGACAGATAGGAAAGAACAGCCTCTGGGGGAACATCAAACACATATGCTTTTAGAAACCCCTCAACCCCTGTCACCACATATCAACCAAATACAATAACCACAAACAAACCACACATCATAGCCCCCACCCCCCTAAGCACTAATTTCACAATCACAGCAGCTTCCCATAATCTACCCTGCCTCCCACCTCCCCAGCCTGCACCTTCCTCTCCCATCTCCCAAAATACAGTAATGGAAAGGAAGCTAAAGGTATGGTACACCAATGCAGATGGAATAACAAATAAGAGTGAAGAGTGGCAAGAACAAATCACTGATGCATCACCTGACATCATAGCACTAACAGAGACAAAACTTACAGGGATGATAACAGATGCAATCTTTCCACCTGGATATCAGATCCTGAGGAAAGACAGAGAGAACAGAGGAGGGGGAGGAGTAGCGCTGCTCATCAAAAACCAGTGGAGTTTTGAGGAAGTGGGAGGAATGGACAGAAGGGAAACAGAAGACTTCATTGTTGGAACACTTCAGACTGGGGGTCCAAAGGTGATGATAGCAGTGATGTATAACCCACCACTGAACAGCAGGAGGGCAAGACAAGAGTATGATGTGCACAATAGTGCAAGGGTGGGTACACTAGTTGAAGTGGCCAGGAGGGCTCATATGGGTAGGACAAAATTACTCATAATGGGGGATTTCAATCATAAAGAGATTGACTGGGAAAATCTAGAGCCACATGGGGGTCCAGAAACATGGAGGGCTAAGATGTTGGAGACTGTATTGGAGAACTTCATGCAGCAGCATGTTAGGGATACAACCAGAGAGAGAGGAGAGGATGTTGCAGCGAGGCTGGATCTCATATTCACCTTGAATAGCTCAGACATAGGGGATATCACACACGAAAGACCCCTTAGCACTAGTGATCATCATGTCCTGAGTTTTGAATACCTTGTAGAGTTACAAATGGAGAATGCAACAGTGCGGGAACAACGAGAGAAGCCGAACTTCAGAAAAGGGGACTACATAGGAATGAGAAGTTTCTTGCATGAAGTGCAGTGGGAAAGAGAACTAGAGGGAAAGACAGTAAATGAAATGATGGAACTAGTGACCACTAAGTGCAGGGAAGCAGAGGAGAAGTTCATACCAAAGGGTAACAGAAAAAAATAGTAAGACCAGAGTGAGCCTATGGTTTAACTGGAGGAGTAAAGAGGCTAAAGCCAAGTGTGCTAGAGCATGGAAAAGGTATAGAAGGCAAAGGACTCAAGAAAACAAGGAGTTGAGTAGAAGAACCAGAAACGAATATGCTGGGATAAGGAGAGAGGCCCAGAGGCAATACGAGAACGACATAGCATCAAAAGCCAAATCTGAACCAAAGTTGTTATACAGTCATATTAGGAGAAAAACAACAGTCAAGGACCAGGTAATCAGGCTGAGGAAACAAGGAGGGGAGCTCACAAAGAATGACCAGGAAGTATGTGATGAACTAAACACAAGATTTAGATAAGTATTTACGGTAGAGACAGGGATGCTTCCAGAAAATCGGGGAGGTAGGTTGTACCAGCAGGTGCTGGATTCAATACACATAACCAAGGTAGAGGTGATGAAACTGCTAGGTGAACTAGATACATTAAAGGCGGTGGGCCCAGATAACATATCTCCTTGGATACTGAGAGAAGGAGCAGAGGCACTGTGTGTGCCGCTAGCAACAATCTTCAGTAAATCTATCGAAACTGGACAATTGCCTGAGGCGTGGAAGACAACAAATGTAGTTCCAATTTTTAAGAAGGGAAACAGACAGGAAGCGTTAAACTATCGACCAGTGTCTCTCACTTGTATAGTATGTAAGGTAATGGAAAAGATCATCAGGAGAAGAGTTGTGGAACATATTGAAAAGATTGGGCTCATACATGACAATCAGCACGGCTTCAGAGATTTGAAATCTTGTGTCACAAATCTACTTGAGTTCTACGATAAGGTAACAGAAGTAAGACAGGAGAGAGAGGGATGGGTAGATTGCATCTTTTTGGACTGTAAGAAGGCTTTTGACACAGTACCACACAAGAGACTGGTCCAAAAAATAGAGGAGCAGGCAGGAATAATAGGGAAAGTACTGCAATGGATCAGGGAATACCTAACAGGAAGGAAACAACGAGTGTTGGTACGTGATGAAGTGTCAGAGTGGCCGCATGTGTCGAGTGGGGTTCCACAAGGGTCAGTCCTAGGTCCGGTGCTGTTTCTTATATATGTGAATGACATGATGGAAGGAATAGATTCAGAAGTGTCACTGTTCGCTGATGATGTGAAACTGATGAGGAGAATACAAGCGGACGAGGATCAGTTAAGATTAAAAGGGGATCTGGACAGACTACAAGTCTGGTCAAACAAATGGGTCCTGGAGTTTAACCCCAGTAAGTGTAAGGTCATGAAGATTGGGGAAGGACACAGAAGACCGCAGACGGCATACGTGTTAGGGAATCAAAGGTTGCAAACGTCACTTAAAGAAAAGGATCTTGGAGTAAGCATTATAATGAACATGTCTCCTGAGGCACACGTCAATCAAATAACTGCTGCATCATATGGGCGATTGGCAAACCTGAGATTAGCGTTTAGACATCTGAGTAAGGAGTCATTCATGACATTGTACACCGTGTATGTCAGGCCAATACTGGAGTATGCAGCACCAGTATGGAACCCTCACCTAGTCAAACACGTCAAGAAATTGGAGAAAGTTCAAAATTTGCAACACGTTTAGTCCCGGAACTGAGAGGTATGTCTTATGAGGAGAGGTTAAGGGAACTCAACCTGATGACACTAGAAGACAGGAGGGACAGGGGGGACATGATAACAACGTATAAAATACTGAGAGGAATTGACAAGGTGGACAGGGCTCGAATGTTTCAGAGATGGGATACAGCAACAAGGGTCCACAATAGGAAGCTGAAAACCCAGATGAGTCATAGGGATGTTAGGAAGTATTTCTTTAGCCTTAGAGTTGTAAAGAAGTGGAATAATCTGGAGAGTGAAATAGTGGAAGCAAGTTCCATACATAGCTTTAAGAAGAGTTATGATAAAGCTTATGGAGCAGGGAGAGAGTGAATTAGTATCGACCAGTGAAGAGGCGGGGCCAGGAGCTATGACTCGACCCCTGCAACCACATATAGGTGAGTACAACTAGGTGAGTACACACAAACACACGCACATACACGCGCTTTATATAGTCAAGTACTGTAATATATTAATCGTAGTATATTTTACACCATGAATGTTATGGAACACTAAATTATATTTAATTTAATATCAGTGTTTAGGGTCGTACGTATACCATGTTATATTACCTGACTGTATTGAGTCCTGACACATCATTGTAATTTATTAAATGATAACTAAATTAAATCTCAGTGTTTGAAACTTGATTTAAAGGTGAATTGATTTATTTTGACAAACGAAAATCTTATACAGATTCTGGTGTAAGTGGCATGACCTCCGGGATGTTGTGAGTGACATGACCTCTAGGATGTTGTGAGTGGCATGACCTCCAGGATGTTGTGAGTGGCATGACCTCCGGGATGTTGTGAGTGACATGACCTCTAGGATGTTGTGAGTGGCATGACCTCCAGGATGTTGTGAGTGGCATGACGTCCAGGATGTTGTGAGTGACATGACCTCTAGGATGTTGTGAGTGGCATGACGTCCAGGATGTTGTGAATGGCATGACCTCCAAGATGTTGTGAGTGCCATGACGTCCAGGATGTTGTGAGTGGCATGACCTCCAGGATGTTGTGAGTGACATGACCTCCAGGATGTTGTGAGTAGTATGACCTCCTGGATGCTGTGAGTGGCATGACCTCCATGATGTTGTGAGTTGTATGACCGCCAGGATGTTGTGAGTGGCATGACCTCCAGGATGTTGTGAGTGGCATGACCTCCTGGATGCTGTGAGTGGCATGACCTTCTGGATGCTGTGAGAAGCATGACCTCCAGGAGATTGTGAGTGGTATGACCTACAGGAGATTGTGAGTGGCATGACCTCCAGGATGATATTAGTGGCATGACCTCCAGAAAGTTGTGATTGACATGACATCTAGGAGGTTGTGAGTGGTATGACCTCCAGGATGTGATTGGCATGACCTCCAGGAGATAGTGATTGGCATGACCTCCAGGATGTAATGATTTTCATGACCTCCAGGAGGTTGTGATTGGCATGACCTCCAGGAGGTTGCGAGTGGTATGATCTCAAGGATGTTGTGAATATATCAACTACAATAAACTTTATGGATATTAAAAAAAAATTGTTATAAAGATAACAACTAAGTTTATAACACATGATTTTTTTAAATCAGTTGTCACAGTAAAGTGCAATAATAATAATAATAATAATAATAATAATAATAATAATAATAATAATAATAATAATAATAATAATAATAATAATAATAATAATAATACTAACAATAATACACACCCGAGAGGTACGTCTCACAGAGTACAAGTGTTAAATTGACTTTAATCCCAATTTTAGAGGTCAAAATTATCTTAACTGGTTGTGAACAGGTTACATACAGTGTTATTAACTGTAGTGTAGCAGACACTTTATACACATCACAACACAACGATGGTGGTGAAAAAACACATAACAACAGAGAGGAACTTTCACCTGTGACACAAACTTCTTCATTCAATAGTTCCTTCTACAATTGTGTCTTTTTCATTACTTACTGACTTTGTGCTATATATATCTGCAACATAGTGCACCACAACAAGCTGACTCAGCTGTCAGCTTGGCTGACTCAGCTGTCAGCCTGTCTGACTCAGCTGTCAGCCTGGCTGATTGAGCTGTCAGCCTGTCTGACTCAGCTGTCAGCCTGTCTGACTCAGCTGTCAGCATGGCTGATTGAGCTGTCAGCCTGTCTGACTCAGCTGTCAGCCTGTCTGACTCAGCTGTCAGCCTGTCTGACTCAGCTGTCAGCCTGGCTGACTGAGCTGTCAGCCTGGCTGACTCAGCTGTCAGCCTGGCTGACTCAGCTGTCAGCCTGGCTGACTCATCTGCACTGAACGTTTTAGTTCAACTTACCATAGTTAATCTTAAAGTTTATTAATTAACATTAATATATTAATGAGGAAGGAAGTTGTGAACCTAGAGAGGTTATACACCAAGTGATTAATTGGAGACAATTAGGCTTGATCCGAGGAAGATGACGTTATCTTTAATTTCTTGGAACAAGAGACCTTCATTAACTTAGAGGTTTTTCTCCCCCTACGAAAGTGAGTTTTTTTTTATAAAGATGCAGAAAAATATTATATTATTATATCATTATATGTGAGGAGCAGAATTCATTATCAAAATTAATATTATTAAGTTTCATTAATATTTTACAATTAACATGATAAATACGAATGTTCAAATTATGGAGATATTACAAATACAGTGGACCCCGGATTTCGTCATTAATTCGTTCCAAAATGCTGTTCAAGTGCCGTTACCGAACGAATTTGTTCCCGTATGGTATAATGTAAATTTGATAAGTCCTTTTAGACCCCAAAAAATACACTTACAAAAGCACTTACAAAAATATACTTACATAACTGTTCGAGTTTAGAGGTGTCCACTGTAGGGTGTCCACTGTAGGGTGTCCACTGTAGGGTGTCCACTGTAGGGTGTCCACTGTAGGGTGTCCACTGTAGGGGATCCATTGTATATTTATGTAGTTATGTATTATATCATAAAATGTTTGAATATAAACCATAACAGAGAAAATACAAAAGAAATATAATATTACCCAAGTTATAATAATGTTCAGAGTTAAACTACATGTTAATATGTGAGATGATGTTGAGGTGAAGATGTGAGGTGAACATGTTAATATGTGAGATGATGTTGAGGTGAAGATGTGAGGTGAACATGTTAATATGTAAGATGATGTTGAGGTGAAGATGTGAGGTGAACATGTTAATATGTGAGATGATGTTGAGGTGAAGATGTAGGTGAACTACCATCACTATACACATCTAGCACCATAACCATACTCCACATCTATCACTATCACTATACCACCTAACCATCTATACACTCATCTAGCACCATAACTATACACCACATCTAGCACAATCCTAAACATCACATCTAGCACCATCACTATACACCAATCTACCACCATCACTATACACCACCTTAGCACCATCCTAAACAGCATCTAGCACCACCACTATACACAACATCTATAAACATAACTATACACCACATCTACCACCACCTATACACCACATCTAACTCCATAACTATACATCACATCTATCACCATCACTATACACATCTATCACTATCACTATACACTATCTATAACTACCACTATGCACCACATCTACCACCATAACTATACATCACATCTAGCATCATAACTATACACCACATATAGCACCATCACTATACACCACATCTAGCACCATAACTATACATCATCTAACACCATCACTATACATCACATCTAGTACCATCACTATACACCATCTAGCACCATAACTATACACCACATCTAGCACCATAACTATACATCACATCTAGCACCATAACTATACATCACATCTAGCACCATAACTATACATCACATCTAGCACCATAACTATACATCACATCTAGCACCATAACTATACATCACATCTAGCACCATAACTATACACCACATATAGCACCATAACTATACACCACATCTAGCACCATAACTATACATCACATCTAACACCATCACTATACATCACATCTAGTACCATCACTAAACACCACATCTAGCACCATAACTATACACCACATCTAGCACCATAACTATACACAACATCTACCACCATAACTATACATCATATCTAGTACCATCACTATACACCACATCTAGCACCTACACCACATCTAGCACCATAACTATACATCACATCTAGCACCATAACTATACATCACATCTAGTACCATCACTATACACCACATCTAGCACCATAACTATACATCACATCTAGCACCATAACTATACATCACATCTAGCACCATCACTATACACATCTAGCACTATAACTATACATCACATCTAGCTCCATAACTATACATCACATCTAGCACCATCACTATACACCACATCTAGCACCATAACTATACATCACATATAGCACCATTACTATACATCACATCTAGTACCATCACTATACACCCCATCTAGCACCATAAATATACACCACATCTAGCACCATAACTATACATCACATCTAGCACCATAACTATACATCACATCTAGCACCATAACTATACATCACATCTAGCACCATCACTATACACATCTAGCACCATAACTATACATCACATCTAGCTCCATAACTATACATCACATCTAGCACCATCACTATACACCACATCTAGCACCATAACTATACATCACATATAGCACCATTACTATACATCACATCTAGTATCATCACTATACACCCCATCTAGCACCATAAATATACACCACATCTAGCACCATAACTATACATCACATCTAGCACCATAACTATACATCACATCTAGCACCTAACTATACATCACATCTAGTACCATCACTATACACCACATCTAGCACCATAACTATACATCACATCTAGCACCATAATTATACATCACATCTAGCACCATCACTATACACATCTAGCACCATAACTATACATCACATCTAGCTCCATAACTATACATCACATCTAGCACCATCACTATACACCACATCTAGCACCATAACTATACATCACATCTAGCTCCATAACTATACATCACATCTAGCACCATCACTATACACCACATCTAGCACCATAACTATACATCACATATAGCACCATTACTATACATCACATCTAGTACCATCCCTATACACCACATCTAGCACCATAAATATACACCACATCTAGCACCATAACTATACATCACATCTAGCATCATAACTATACATCACATCTAGCACCATAACTATACACCACATCTAGCACGATAACTATACATCACATCTAGCACCATAACTATACACTATATTTAGCACCATCACTATACACAACATTTAGCACCATAACTACACACCACATCTAGCACCATCACTATACACCACATCTAGCACCCTAACTATACACCACATCTAGCACCATCACTATTCACCACACCTAGCACCATCACTATACTCCACACCTAGCACCATAACTATACACCATATCTAGCACCATCACTATACACCACATCTAGCACCATAACTATACACCACATCTAGCACCATAACTATACACCATATCTAGCACCATCACTATACACCACATCTAGCACCATGACTATACACCATATCTAGCACCATAACTATACACCACATCTAGCATCATCAGTATACACCACATCTAACACCATAACTATACACCATATCTAGCATCATCACTATACACATCTAGCACCATCACTACACGCTACATTTATTAACATTATTATACGCTACTTCTAAAATCTTCACTATAAACCGCATTTATCACCATTACTGTACCCTACATCTGTCACCGTCACTATGTATTATATCACACATCATCACTATGCACTACATTTATGACCATCACTAAAAACTAAATTTATCACTATTATTATACACTACATCTATCATCTTAGCTATGTGTCCATCACCATCACTATTCACCACTTGTCACCATTACTTTATATCTAACATGATCACTATACACTACATATATCACCATCACTATTGAATACATCTGTCACCGTCACTATACGCTAAATCTATCACTGTCACTATAAATCAAATACCATCACTGTAAACTACATCTATCACTGCCACTATATATCTAACAGGATCATTATACACTACATCTTTCACTGTCACTATATATCTAACACCTTCACTATAATAAAGGTATGAACAAGTTTATTCTAAGATCACTATATTTATCATATATATTATTATTGTGTAAATTGTTGGTTTTTCTTCCATATATTTTCATCACAAGATTCAGAAACTAGTTCTTCCAAGTCACTGAATCTTAGTTATCATGAAAGTTTTCAAAAGATTAACATGTGTTGCAGCTGTGCTGCTGCTTATCTATGGTGTCGTAAACATACTTAACTTGTTCGACACTAAAGTTAAGTAGTTGGAAGAGGACCGCGATCGACTCCTATAGGATGTCGAGAAAACTTCGTTAGACTGTGAATCGCTTACCCAAACAGTCTGTCGATTCGCTGGAACGGGGTTGATATTGAAGTGTGATGGTTAAACCCCCTCACAGCCCCCTGCAAGCCAGGTAAGCCCTTGGTGGGCTCCACAAACCTGGCCTGTTCTCGGCATCATACTCAGAGGTTATAATGCCATTAGGGACATTATTAAACTGGAGATCCTTCTGCAAGATATGAAGCAATCTTGCAAGGGTACTTCTTCCTCCTGGTTGGTAATAGTGGTTCTCCGGCTGGGTGCTTTGACCATGCTAGCAGTATCTTATTGGACTTTCAGAGGCAGACGCTGTGTTCAGAAACATCGGACACTCTCCCTCCCCGTCGACCAGTCCCTCCCCGTCGACCAGTCCCTCCCCGTCGACCAGTCCCTCCCCGTCGACCAGTCCCTCCCCGTCGACCAGTCCCTCCCCGTCGACCAGCCCCTCCCCATTGACAATCCCTTCCCGTCGACCAGTCCCTCCCTTCGACCAGTCCCTCCCTGTCGACCAGTTCCTCCCCGTCGAACAGTCCCTCCCCGTCGAACAGTCCCTCCCCGTCGAACAGCCCTCCCCGTCGACCAGTCCCTCCCCGTCGACCAGTCCCTCCCCATTACCAGTCCCTCCCCGTCTACCAGTCCATCTCCTCGACCAGTCCCTCCCCGTCGACCAGTCCCTCCCCGTCGACCAGCCCCTCCCCATTGACAATCCCCTTCCCGTCGACCAGTCCCTCCCCATCGACCAGTTCCTCCCCGTCGACCAGTCCCTCCCCGTCGACCAATCCCTCCCCGTCGACCAGTCCTCCGTCGACCAGCCCCTCCCCATTGACAATCCCCTTCCCGTCGACCAGTCCCTCCCCATCGACCAGTTCCTCCCCGTCGACCAGTCCCTCCCCGTCGACCAGTCCCTCCCCGTCGACCAGTCCCTCCCGTCGACCAGTCCCTCCCCGTCGACCAGTCCCTCCCCGTTGACCAGTCCCTCCCCGTTGACCAGTCCCTCCCCTCCTACCAGTCCATCTCCGTCGACCAGTCCCTCCCCGTCGACCAGTCCCTCCCCGTCGACCAGTCCCTCCCCGTCGAACAGTCCCTCCCGTCGAACAGTCCCTCCCCGTCGACCAGTCCCTCCCCGTCGACCAGCCCTTCCCGTCGACCAGTCCCTCCCCATCGACCAGTCCCTCCATCGACCAGTCCCTCCCCGTCGACCAGTTCCTCCCCGTCGACCAGTTCCTCCCCGTCGAACAGTCCCTCCCCGTCGAACAGTCCCTCCCCGTCGACCAGTCCCTCCCCGTCGACCAGTCCCTCCCCATCACCAGTCCCCCCGTCTACCAGTCCATCTCCGTCGACCAGTCCCTCCCGTCGACCAGTCCCTCCCCGTCGACCAGCCCCTCCCCATTGACAATCCCTTCCCGTCGACCAGTCCCTCCCCATCGACCAGTTCCTCCCCGTCGACCAGTCCCTCCCCGTCGACCAATCCCTCCCCGTCGACCAGTCCCTCCCCGTCGACCAGCCCCTCCCCATTGACAATCCCCTTCCGTCGACCAGTCCCTCCCCATCGACCAGTTCCTCCCCGTCGACCAGTCCCTCCCGTCGACCAGTCCCTCCCCGTCGACCAGTCCCTCCCCGTCGACCAGTCCCTCCCCGTCGACCAGTCCCTCCCCGTTGACCAGTCCCTCCCCGTCGACCAGCCCCTCCCCATCGACAAGCCCCTCCCCGTCGACCAGTCCCTCCCCGTCGCCCAGCCCCTCCCCATTGACAATCCCCTTCCCGTCGACCAGTCCCTCCCCATCGACCAGTCCCTCCCTGTCGACCAGTTCCTCCCCGTCGACCAGTCCCTCCCCGTTGACCAGTCCCTCCCGTCTACCAGTCCATCTCCGTCGACCAGTCCCTCCCCGTCGACCAGTCCCTCCCCGTCGACCAGTCCCTCCCCGTCGACCAGTCCCTCCCCGTCGACCAGTCCCTCCCCGTCGACCAGTCCCTCCCCGTCGACCAGTCCCTCCCCGTCGACCAGTCCCTCCCCGTCGACCAGTCCCTCCCCGTCGACCAGCCCCTCCCCATCGACAAGCCCCTCCCCGTCGACCAGTCCCTCCCCGTCGACCAGCCCCTCCCCATTGACAATCCCCTTCCCGTCGACCAGTCCCTCCCCATCGACCAGTCCCTCCCTGTCGACCAGTTCCTCCCCGTCGACCAGTCCCTCCCCGTTGACCAGTCCCTCCCCGTTGACCAGTCCCTCCCCGTCTACCAGTCCATCTCCGTCGACCAGTCCCTCCCATTCGACCAGCCCCTCCCCGTCGACCAGTCCCTCCCCGTTGACCAGCCCCTCCCCATCGACAAGCCCCTCCCCGTCGACCAGTCCCTCCCCGTCGACCAGTCCCTCCCCGTCGACAATCCCCTCCCCGTCGACCAGTCCCTCCCCATCGACCAGTTCCTCCCCGTCGACCAGTCCCTCCCCGTCGACCAGTCCCTCCCCGTCGACCAGTCCCTCCCCGTCGACCAGTCCCTCCCCGTCGACCAGTCCCTCCCCGTCGACCAGCCCCTTCCCATCGACCAGTCCCTCCCCATCGACCAGTCCCTCCCTGTCGACCAGTCCCTCTCCGTCGACCAGTCCCTCCCCTTCGACCTGTCCGTCCCTGCTGACAAGTTCCTCCCCAACTCTAAACGATTCCCCAATTATAAACGATTCCCCAACAAGCCCCTTCCCAACACAAAGCTCCTCCACACCACCAGGATCTTCCATAACACCAATCCCCTTCCCAACACCACTCCCCTTCCCAACACCACTCCCCGTCCCAACACCACTCCCCTTCCCAGCACCAAAACTCTCTCTCAGCAGAAAAAATTCCCCCGGCGTTGGAAAGGCAGTGGACGTCGTGGGAAAGTTCAGCAGCAGGAAGCTGACAAGAAAAAAGAGGTCGGGTTCAGCCAGGAAAGAAATCTGACTACCACAAATGACGTCCCAAATTACAACCTTAATTTCGAGGATAACTGTGGGAGGCTCTACGTTCTAACCAACAATGAAGACCAAGTGAGGCCCAATATCCCAAACAATAATGAACACCGTGGGAGGCCTTTCGTCCCAAACAATAATGAACACCGTGGGAAGCCTTTCGTCCCAAACAATAATGAACACCGTGGGAAGCCTTTCGTCCCAAACAATAATGAACACCGTGGGAGGCCTTTCGTCCCAAACAATAATGAACACCGTGGGAAGCCTTTCGTCCCAAACAATAATGAACACCGTGGGAAGCCTTTCGTCCCAAACAATAATGAACACCGTGGGAGGCCTTTCGTCCCAAACAATAATGAACACCGTGGGAAGCCTTTCGTCCCCAACAATAATGAACACCGTGGGAGGCCTTTCGTCCCAAACAATAATGAACACCGTGGGAAGCCTTTCGTCCCAAACAATAATGAACACCGTGGGAGGCCTTTCGTCCCAAACAATAATGAACACCGTGGGAAGCCTTTCGTCCCAAACAATAATGAACACCGTGGGAAGCCTTTCGTCCCAAACAATAATGAACACCGTGGGAAGCCTTTCGTCCCAAACAATAATGGACACCGTGGGAGGCCTTTCGTCCCAAACAATAATGGACACCGTGGGAGGCCTTTCGTCCCAAACAATAATGGACACCGTGGGAGGCCTTTCGTCCCAAACAATAATGGATACCGTGGGAGCCCACTAACTATGATTAAAAGAGTGAATACCAAAGCCATCAATACCAGGTGTGAATTCAGTAAACGGAGTGAGAACACCACCACGGAGTGAGAACACCACCATGGAGTGAGAACACCACCATGGAGTGAGAACACCACCACGGAGTGAGAACACCACCATGGAGTGAGAACACCACCATGGAGTGAGAACACCACCATGGAGTGAGAACACCACCATGGAGTGAGAACACCACCACGGAGTGAGAACACCACCATGGAGTGAGAACACCACCATGGAGTGAGAACACCACCACGGAGTGAGAACACCACCACGGAGTGGAACACCACCATGGGTGAGAACACCACCATGGAGTGAGAACACCACCATGGAGTGAACACCACCATGGAGTGAGAACACCACCACGGAGTGAGAACACCACCACGGAGTGAGAACACCACCACGGAGTGAGAACACCACCATGGAGTGAGAACACCACCATGGAGTGAGAACACCACCATGGAGTGAGAACACCACCATGGAGTGAGAACACCACCATGGAGTGAGAACACCACCATGGAGTGAGAACACCACCATGGAGTGAGAACACCACCATGGAGTGAGAACACCACCATGGAGTGAGAACACCACCATGGAGTGAGAACACCACCATGGAGTGAGAACACCCTACTGGTGTGATATTTGTGGGAGAACACATTTTCCTCTTCGTATTATTATTAATATTATTATTATTATTATTATTATTATTATTATTATTATTATTATTATTATTATTATTATTTTGTTTGCAATCATGTTATTATAACTTCATCAGAAAGGACATTTCTTGTAAATAAAAGTTGGTCACAAATTCTTAGTAATGAATAAAGGTGAATATTGTGTCTTGAGATGGAACACCATGATGATAATATTGAATGAGCGAATAATTTACTGTCTTGAGAGTACAAGAAGTAATACTCCCAAGAGTATTACCTCTTATTACTGCCCCTTCAAGTGATGTTCCTTGATGCTGTCGGAGGGGCTCTTGATTGAAGTAATTGCACCTGTTCTCCGCATCCTTAAATCTAGCCTGAGTGCCTTCCATTCCTTACCCTCCAGGGAATGCTTGGGTAGTATGTCCTCCCAAGGGTGTAGTGCTTCTCACTCCCCCATAAGAACATAAGGAGGAACACTGCAGCAGGCCTGTTGGCCCATACTAGGCAGGTCCTTCACAATCCATGAATTTGATAATTTAAATAAAATAAATAAAAACAGAAGTACAACTTACACAAACTATAATAAATTTCTCTAGTAGTATTAAGTAGTCTGTAAGCCATTAAATTTAGTCTGGCCATAATGCCATGGCATGACAGTTGCTCTCTTTGCACTGCAACTCATTATTGTAATTATATAATCTCAATGTAAACTTGCAAGGAAATAAAATTTAAATTTGAATTTGAATAAGTATTGATTACTATCTCGTGTCTACCAACCCAGAGGGTGTTCCGGGGTTCAATACCCACGAGGCCAGGTCCATGACCAGGCCTCACGATGAATCAGGGCCTGATCAGCCAGGCTGTTACTACTATCCGCATAAAATAAATAAAAACAAGAACTATTAAGGAAAGAGAAGAAAATTAAGATCTGTGTGTATACATATACACCGTACATGTAGTATGTAGAAGTAGCAAGATGTATTACTTGTTTTGCTAAAATCTACGCATACTCAGATATCTCCCATTCCACCAAAAATCTACTATAAATTTAATATTTTAAACCAAAAATAACAAAAATAAATTAGAAATTCCCATAATTTTAAAATCTCGATAAACTAAAAAAAAAAATGGTGGAGTAAATTTATTAAAAATATTTTTTTTTCAACCAAGTTTATCCTCAATAAAGAAAAAAATTACAATTTGTAAGTATTTGTGTAATTAACATAATTATTAAAAAAAAGGCAAAATACCGTGACTGGAACAATATACACACACAACCCGCACATATAAAAAAGAGAGGAGCTTACGACGACGTTTCGGTCCGACTTGAACCATTTACAGGCTTGTGTTAGGCTTGACGACACTAATAATGCTCTTTTCTGTCATGTCAGAGATCACAGTCATCCTATTGATTGGTCTTCTGCTAAAACTGTCTACCCTACGTCCGACTTTCACAGTCGCCGTCTGGTTGAATCCTCCCTTATACACAACTTTCCCTGTATGAATCTTAGCCCTGGCTTTGTCTCTGTTGATGCTTTCCTCTCCCATTACATTGTTAAATGCTCCAAACTTCAGAACACCCGTGACTTAACCTGATTATTTCCCCTTCTATCTCTTCCATCTTCTCCTCTTCCTCCTTTCTCCTCTGGGTTTTCTTTCTTTTCTTTTGCCTTGTATTTGTCCTTTATTTTATTTTAATTTTTCCCCCTCTGTGTTCTTGTCCTTACCCTATACGGGCCACCATTTTCATTGCAGTGCTCCTTTCCTAGATTATGACTGACTCCACTACTACTACTACTACTACTACTACTACTACTACCACTACCACTACTATCTCCATTATTACCCCTCCACCACTTTCTTGTGCCCTCCCCTGTCTGCCTGCCTATAAATACCCCTTCCACCTGTCCTGTGTGTTCATCACACTCCAGGCCAACGATCTCGCCTGTGCATCATCGATTTCGCCTCTAATTACCCTGGACCTTCGTCTTCATCTTCACCATCAGGATTGGTGCGTCGGTGGCTGCCTACCCAAGGGCAGGTAGCCTCCCTCTGCACTCCTGTTACTGCCTGAAGTCTCCAAGCCATACAGCCAGTGGTGCCTCTCCTCGCCTTCACATACAGTGTTGGCTCTCCTCTCAGGGCATACAGTGCCCCATCAAGCTACAGTTCACCTCCTCAGTGTCCTGCGCCTCCAGTGTCAGACTCTACAAGCAAACTTTAATTAAAGTAATAGCCAGGCAAGTACGCGTGTCTACTACTCCACACGTACTTGCCTCACAGATTTGGCCATTTGTCACCGCCACATCTTTACGCAACTAGATGATGCCTTCGATGCCTTCCACCTCCCTCCCCTTCCCACTCCCCTCTACCCCCTCCCTGCCTCTAAGGCCTATCCTACCTCTTCCAAAACCAATTCTTTCTCGCTGAACCTCAAATACTCTAATTCTGATGCCACTAACCATCCTGAAAATTTATTATTCCAGATCACGGGTGAACCTCAACTTAAAATCTTTAAGACACACTCAGGCTTCAAACTCCTTCTTGACAGACAATCCTACGAAACGTACACCTCAACCTCGACCAGACAACAACTGCCAGACGCCGGCTTCACTATTATTTGGACTCCTGAGCACCGTGCCAAAAGTACGGTCATTGCTAAACATGTAGACTATTCTCTCCTGACTGCCTATGACACAGACAAAGAAAACTTAATCAAAGACATTAGTACTAAGAACAAAGTCTCTGTTGACGATATTTACAGACCTGATAACGCTACCATCCTCAAAATACGCTGTTCAACTCCTTCTGACGCCTCTATTCTCTTCAACCAAGGAATCCTTGCCAAGACTATCCGCATTCCTCCAAACACTCTCTTCACTCCAAACTTAGACCCCATCACACAATGTCTAAAATGCTACAAATTCGGACACGACAAAAATACATGCACATCCAAACAAATCTGCTCCAGATGTTCAGCAACTGGCCACTTCTGGAATACATGCAACCTCTCCCTTAAATGTTCTAACTGCGGCGGGTCACACACTGCAGTTGCAAATTCCTGCCCTACTAAAAAAGACATTCTCTCCTCCCTCAGAGCAAGCCAACCCCCCTCCCTTCCCAACCCCTTCCCTGCACCTCTCTCCCCTACCAAACCTCCCTCCCCCACCCACAATGCCTGGGCTACTCCTCGCACTTGGTCTACCTCTTCTTCCCCAAACCCTTCCTCTATTCTACACACATCAAACACCAACACACAGACTACAAGCACCTCTCCACCTACACCTATACCCACAATAGACTACAAAACTAACTGTCAAGTCGCCACTGCTGTTTACTCTGCGATGGTTATCTCTCAAGCTTACCAATCAGACTACTCACATATACTTAACCTAATCTTGAATGCTAACAATCTTCCCTCTCTAATTATCCCTCCTTCCTGCTTCTCTTCTAAGCCCCCTCCAACCTCTCCCTCAGACCTCTCTCTCATCACCCCTCTTCCTTCCCCCACCAGCTCTCCTCCTCCCCCACCTCTCTTCACATCAACCCTTCCCACCAACACCCCTCCTGCTACCGCTACGACCACCCCTTCCCCCACCTCATCCCTTACCAAAGCTTCCACTTCCTCTGCATCCACCTTCGCCCACTCCTCATCCACCACATCCAAGACTTCATCCAGGTCCAACTCCACCTCCTCCAGACAAAATTCACTCAATCCTAAACCTGCCCCAAATTCTGACAGACAGACCAAAGAACATAAAAGCAGATCCATCTCTTCCTCCCCCTCCAGGAAGCGGGTCCGTAACACCCACAAACACACAACCACTGATGGCACCCCTATCACGAGCTTTAATCTAAACTCCTCCCCAGACATTAACTTTGCTACGACGAAACCATTAAATCATGTTTAAGGTGATTCAGTTCAACGTACGTTCTTACTTTATAATTAGACACCTACTGGCCGAACTCCTTGAAGCAGAGAGGCCAGATATTGTCTTACTAAACAGCACCTGCCTCGGGAACCCTCAACGTATCCGTCATTATGGGTATACTGCACTACAGAGTCCCTACGATCCCCATGATGGGGTTGCTATCCTTGTCAAATCCAACATAAAACATGAATTTCTCCCAATCCCTTTTATTCACCAACACTGTCTTGCGGTCAGAATACACACCCACCTTGGCCCCTTCATCTTCTTCACTACCTATGCTCGCCCAAACACTATTCTCAACATACACGACCTTTCCTTAGTCTTCAACTACACCAACACACCAACATACCTACTTGCTGACATGAATGCCAAACACAACGCCTTTCATCACACCAGTAACAACCAACTTGGTCACCAATTACTCAACTTCACAAACCATAAACACCTAATTCACCTCGGCCCAGACTTCAACGCCTTCTACAAAAACATGGGCCAAGGCAAACCCGATATCATTCTGGCAAACCGAGCTAGCTCTCTCTTCCAACACTACATCTCACCTGGCCCTATTACAGGCTCTGATCACATCCCAGTCATCTTACAGATCTCTTCCAACCCTATCCTCATCCCAGCAAGACCTTCCTTCTCATACAAGAACGCTGACTGGGATGCTTTCAAACAACACATAGATAATACTAACCTCACCTATGACTACAACAACAAACCTATCTCTGACATTGACACTCAACTTGATCTCATCCAAGACACCATTACACAAGAAGCCAACTCCGCAATACCAAAGAAAACTCACACCACTCGTTATTCTTTCAAACCCTCAATCAGAACAAGAAGATTAATTATCTGCTTCCACAACCGCTTCCTCTACAACACACATAGATTTAACCAAGTCCGATTAGATCTCACTTACCTCAGAAACAACATTCTACACAGTCTAGACCAAGACCACAACTCTCATTGGTCACAGCTCATACTACAAGCAGACAAACAGCGAATTAAAAACTCCAAAGCCTTCTGGAACTTTATCAAAAAAATCAGAGGCACCACTCCCACCAACAAATTCAAACACATCACCCACAACAACACACACATCTCAGATCCGCAGGCTGCTACAAACATCTTCAAACACATCTGGGAGAACATCTTCCACCCTCACCCACCCCACCCTAACGCCATCCAACACATTCAGAACATAGAACACTGGAACACTACACACACACACGAAACAACACCAGACAGCCACATCCATCTGGACTCCCTTATCTCCTCCCAAGAACTCGACACTCCTTTCACCAACACAGACATTAAAACTCTCCTCAGACACCTTCCTCCCAAGGCTCCTGGTGCCTCTGGCCTAAACCATATTATCCTAAAACACCTTCCTGACTCTATCATTACTGCCTACACAAACCTCCTCAATGCCTCCCTTGCTTCTGGTTACTTCCCTTCACTCTTCAAAGCTGCTACCGCTATACTCCTTCCCAAACCCAATAAAGACCACTCTGACCCTAGAAACTATCGCCCTATCAGCCTCCTCGAAACATTAGGTAAACTCTTTGAAAAACTCATCAACCATCGTCTTCGCAGATACCTGGAACACAACTCACTTCTTTCTGACGGCCAGTTTGGCTTCAGAACTCACAGATCTACACAGGATGCCATTAACATCATTCTCAATTACATCCACATAAACACAAAACAAAGAAACAGGACAGCCCTGGTTGCAAAAGACGTTGAAAAAGCTTTTGACACTGTCTGGCATGTAGGGCTCAAACACAAACTCTGCACTAACTTTAACCTGCCTCTCACTACTCGTAAACTCCTCTGCAACTTCCTTGACGGCTGCACAATGAGAATCAAATTCCAAGGCTGCTACTCTGACTACTTCACACTAAATGCTGGAGTACCCCAGGGATCTGTCCTCTCCCCTACCCTCTACATTTTATACACTAACGACATTCCAACACCTGTATACCACAACTCCATCACACTATCCTATGCAGACGACATTACACAACTCATCACTCACGCCAATATAGATACACTCTCACACAAAACACAGAATGAGGTCGACAGGATTGCCTTCTGGGAACAAAAATGGAGGATCAAAACCAATGCAGCTAAATCCAGCATTACATATTTTAACTATAGGAAACGTGATCCTCCATTACCTGTCGAGCTCAGAACAGCTGACACCCGCACCTACATCCCCATCACACAATCTGCCACAGTCCTTGGCATTAATCTTGACTACCTTCTTTGCTTACACAGACACATTCACTCAAAGCATGCAGTAGCTAGTAAGGCCCTTGCGGGCCTCTACAAGCTGCAACATGCCTCCCAACGCACCAAACTACACCTCTATAAATCCCTAATACGCCCTCTGATAACTTACTCTCCTCTAGCCCTCTCTCTTGCAGCCAAAACAAACTTACTTAAACTGCAGCGTGTCCAGAACAAGGCTCTGCGCTGGGTGCTTGATGTCAGATGGGAGGACTTCGCCACAAGCGAGTCTCTCCATGCCCAGTTAGACATCCCTGCGCTGAATCTGTACTGGAAGACTCTCAGTGACAGACAGATAGACAAACTTGAGACACGACATGACTACTGGACCTCTCTCCTTGACGAAGACATTCGTAGACCCACAAACCAACACAACCTTCTCTATTCCTTGTATGAACCTGCTCCTAACCCTATTTACAAATAACCTTTTGATCCTATGTCTGGTACCTTGAGCTGTTCGCCCCTCTGACCCACTTTCGCCTTAGCTGCTGGGTTAAGCCCTGGCTCAGCCTCTACACTCCTCTCTAGCGCTAATCTTTGCCTGTCCCGCCCTCCCTGCTCACCCCACAGAAGTCTCATCAACATGAGAGCCTGCTATTCCTGTTCTCAAGTCTGCCCCACGATCGCCTTAGCTGCTGGGTTAAGCCCTGGCTCTATCTCTACGACTAAGAAGACTCCTCTCCAGCGCTATTCTTCGTCTGTACCGTCTTCCCCGCTCATCCCATTGGGATCTTACCTGAACTTATTCGATTCGATTCGAGTCCTGTGTGTTAGTGTGACTTTGTAAATGGTCCAAGTCGGACCGAAACGTCGTCGTAAGCTCCTCTCTTTTTTATATGTGCGGGTTGTGTGTGTAACATAATTATTTTTACATTAACATAAATGAAAATATATATATCTTTAAACGTATTAGAGAAATTTTTAGGAGTTAATTGACTAATTTTACTTATTCGGCACGACATACAGACAGACTGAGAGACAGACAGACAGACACACACACACTCACACACACATGTACACACACAGGAGCTGTGACTCGACCCCTGCAACCATAACTAGGTGAATACACACACACATACATATATACATACATACATATATATATATATATGTCGTGCCGATTAGGTAAAACTTGCGATTTTGGCTTAAATAGCAAGGCTCACCTTGCCATATAAGACAAGTGAAAATTTGTGTATGCAATAATTTCGCAAAAATCATTCTGAACATAACGAAAAAAATATATTTCATTGTGTTTGTTAATTATTAAATTAATGTTAACGTATCTAAAATATATTAAGTTGGGTTAGGCTAAATTAAATTGCTTTTGTTGTAATAAGGTTAGGTAGGTTTTCAAAGTTTCTCTTGGTACAAAATTATAAATTCTTATATTAACATAAATTAAAAAAATATATCTTTAAACGTATAAGAGAAAATTTTAGAAAGGACTTAATTTTAGATGAGTTCTTGCTAATTGACCAGTTTTACCTAATCGCACGACATATATATATATATATATATATATATATATATAAAACCTACCTAACCTTATTACAACAAGAGCAATTTAATTTAGCCTAACCCAACTTAATATATTTTAGATACGTTAACATTAATTTAATAATTAACAAACACAATGAAATATATTTTTCGTTATGTTCAGAATGATTTTGGCGAAATTATTGCATACACAAATTTTCACTTGTCTTATATGGCAAGAAGAGCGTTGCTATTTAAGCCAAAATCGCAAGTTTTACCTAATCGGCACGACATATATATATATATATATATATATATATATATATATATATATATATATATATATATATATATATATATATATATATATATATATATATATATATATATATATATATTATATATATATATATTGTCCAATGCACAACATAAACGATACATGAGGGAATAAATAGCTATATAAACAGATCTGCTGATGGCACTACAATAGGCTGTCAGATTAATACTGATGATGAGAGTAGACTTACAGGAAGGTCTGGACGTGTTCCTGCAGTGGTAGATATGGTAGATTTAGTTTAAGGTTCTAAGCTTGGGAAAAGAGAATAATGTAGATCTCAATCACTCTTATTATTATTATTATTATTATTATTATTATTATTATTATTATAATCAAATAGAAGCGCTAAACCACAGGGGTCACTCTTAGAAAAAGATATCACAAAAGTATCACAAAACTTTCCTACGAGGATACATTGAATCTGCACTTAATGTGATATTTAATATCAAATTAACATATGTAAATAAAATATGAAATAAAAATATAAACAGAAACAATGCAACTCTTCTGATTGTTTATTATTACGAAGGGAAGACTTGTCTCTAATGCTGTATAGAGAGGCTACTGTTCTCAGCGCTTAAAGGTCAGAAGGTCTCAGGAAACTTCCGGGTCGCAGACAGCGATATTCTCTTTAAAAACTGTCTCCTGCAAGTAAACACAGTCGAGCGTTAATACTAATGTTCAGTTAGTGCTGAATTGTTAATTATTTTAATCACAGTTACAGGGCAGGACGTAGTTTTACTGAAAGCGGAATCTTAGTATGGACTGCATATGGATTGTATTTAAGAAGAACCGTAGAAATCTGAGGCCGGAAGTGTACTAGACAAATATAAACAGTCTATAAAATGACACAGATGCCTAACACCTTAACTGAACATCAACGCTTACGTTTGTTTTCTGGGTTTTGATCAACATAATGTTCCTTACCAGTGTCCCTGTCTAATGAGCGCTCTATTAGACTAGGCACTGAATACCTGGCTTGGGTCGGAGACATTAATTCAATTTCTGCTGCAAGCAAGATCAAGTTATGAGGATATCACCAGACATCTTATTTGATAAGTCGATCAGTCACGTGATGGACACCTTGCACTTGACTTCACAACTTTGTAATCGTGATTCGTTAATATAAATTATCTGGAAATAATCTAGGATGAATAATAATTCAAGTGTCATCAACAATTTCCTGCTGTCATTTCCCAGGTAGATGTGTGTCAACCCACACATTCTAGTGCCACATACAGTACAAGTTCATGTCAACCCACACATTCTAGTGCCACATACAGTACAAGTTCATGTTCTCATCGCCGCACACATCTGCCGACAGGTAACATGTATTTTACACAAATGGCTTCTCCCTGTATCACACAGTTGTCAGTACGCAGGGACCACCTTCACCTGCCAGAATTAACTTATTATACTGTATTTAGAGGTTATTATACGCTTCTATGCAAGTTCTTTCTGGAATTTGACAATTGATTAAATGAGCAGGTAAGACATTCTTTAAGACAGCATGAAACATAAGAAACTATTAAGAAGCTATTAGAACACTGTATCAGAGCCGCTGCTTTCAACAATAATATTTATTTTATATATATGCTAATGAGGTAATTATAAACTTGTATTGGGGTGTATATGGCGGCGGTAGCTGACGCGAGAGTCAAGGAGGATTTTGTCAGATCGGAGTTAATTTATGCCATCACATGTTAATATGTGAAGTTTATACAGTGAGAGAAAACAACATATTTATAATTTGGAGAGCAGCTTCTCACTACCATTTATGGCACGGTTTCTGAGTCTAGTTTATCCATGCTGGGATTTTTTGTTTAATTTATATGTGCAGAATGGAGGACAAATCATTAATTATATACCGAGAATATGTTACGTAAAAGGACACATATCTAACTAACCAGACGTATTATTGCTTTGTTAAATCTATACATACAATAAAAGGGCACAAAGGTTAACAGTATATGTAACAAAATAATGTGAAAAGGCATAAGCAGGTCCATGCTATTAGCAGCAGCAGCAGCAGTAGCAGCAGCAGTAGCAGCAGCAGCAGCAGCAGCAGCAGCAGTAGCAGCAGTAGTAGCAGAGGTAACTCTTGGTTGCTCTGTGATGGAGTCAAATGTTCTTAGGAGAACTGGTGCTAATATTTCAGTGACGACGAAGCTGCCTTTATTCTGCTCAATAATGTCTAAAATGACAATTAAAGACGAAAATGTCTTGAGTTATCTTTAAGTATTAGGACGAGTTCCCCTTAAAAAATAACTCCGCCATTACACAGTAACCAAGGGTTACCTCTTCTACTACTACTACTACTACTACTACTACTACTACTACTACTACTACCATCACCACTACCACCATCACCACTACCTCCATCACCACAACTACCACGACCAACAACATGTGTCCTTTTACTAATCACTAAATCTGTTTGGAATCTTTTACTTGTTTAAATTAACGAGGCTGAATGTTTGCTGGCATATGTAAAGTGTATACAAATAAGTATGTGTAAATAACAGCCTTTAATAAACTTTGAAACGTGTTAAAGTTATGAAGAACAACTATTTCTAAATGGATTTGTAGTTGAACGTTGAATAATTAACTACAACATCAGGTCTCAATATATTGTGTTCTCTTGTTATGATGATGAAAACAAGACAATACAGAGTGCAGTTTACAAGAACTTTTTCAGAACCAACTTTTCACGTTACAAGGGTTCTATCAGTCACGTTACAAGGGTTCTATCAGTCACGTTACAAGGGTTCTATCAGTCACGTTACAAGGGTTCTATCAGTCACGTTACTAGGGTTCTATCAGTCACGTTACAAGGGTTCTATCAGTCACGTTACAAGGGTTCTATCAGTCAGTCGTTGCGCTCCTTGACAATGTGTGAAAATGTGTTCTACACTTATATAGCAAAATATTATCAATAATGATAGGAAAAACTGGCTTTAAGCTTCAACATTTGAGGGGGACGTTGAGAGCTGTGAACCCCAAACACAGCATTTGAGGGGGACGTTGAGAGCTGTGAACCCCAAACACAGCATTTCCTCAGAGAGGAACTTAACTCTTCAAATGCGGCAACCCCATGAAGCACTGCCCATATATGATATTACAACACAAGTGTTTAAATATCAGTATATACAAGAAGATGTAATTACAGGGGAGGACACACAGAAATCTGCGCCCAGTAAATACACCCGCCCGGGCAGGCTAGAAACATAGTCCAGCCAGAAGAGAAGAACTCCTCTACCTAGACCACCATGGTGAAGCCAGTTGTTGTTTATTTTAATCGTCTATTTAAATCTCATAGATTTTTATGTTCTAATTTAAGGTTTTCTGATTTTCGTTCATGTGAAAGTATGATCTCTGTGTGTTTCTATGTGTAACTTCCTTATCTATCAATTTCTGGTGTTATTGTGTTAAACATTGTGATCTTGGCATCACCGGTGTTATTATGTATATGAGTAACCTTTATATCTCTCATATTGTTATGCATAACAGGGTTATCATTGTATCCTTAATATTAATATATACAAAAGAGTGATATTTGCTTTTCTAATTTTACCAGGTTGTGAAGGTTGTTGCCAATCTTCTTAGGAAAAGTAAAATAGAAAAAGACAATGATAACAAGAACGATAAACACTTTATTTTAATAGAAAGAAATGTAAATAATAAATACGTAAATATGACTATAATAATTATATCTTAAGAAAAATGAAAAATGAAAACAAAAATATATATATCTGATCCAAAGCTAGATATTTACATGTGTTGATCTTGTTAACACAGAAGCAATGAATCCATGTTAGACTCCGTGGTGGTGTTGATGTTGTTGTTGTTGTTGTTGTTGTTGCATCGATGTTTCCCAAAAAATCCAACAGTTTTCCACATCCACAATGTCACAAATGATATCAGGGACTCAGGTGACGATTGTCCCCTGGTAAAGTACAGTTGCCTGAGGTCTCTAGAGTATGGACCTAGGAACTACTGGCGTAGGGAAGAATTGGTGGTAACGACTCTGTTTCTCAATTGGTGAGTACGCCGGCCCCCCACTCAGCCTTGAATCCGATGATCCGTGCGGTCGGGCGTGGTCAGTCGAGTGATTTCAACCTGTGGCCGGAGCTTAGCATTACACCTCTCACCGGGTGGAAAAGGGGGGGGGGTATAGCAGCAGCTAGACACTCACCCCACCTCAACAAGCAAACTACCATTCAACCATCACTCTACATACCTTCACACTTTCATCACTCCTATCTATGGACTTTTCCCTCACACAGGTATAATATTGTGATCTTTGCAGCTCTGGTGTTACTATGTATAAGCGTAACGTTTATATTTCTGGTATTACTGCTTATAACCCAGTGATCTTTGTATCTCTGATAGCACTAGCAAAGATTTTCTTATAGTCTATGTAAATGCATCTCTCCATACATTTCTTTATTCAACAGTTTCTCCTATAATAACTTTACAGATTATAAATACAGGATTTTGAAGTCAGAAATTCAAATTGTTGAATTCACTTAATTTTGTTACACCACTTATCAAGCCTTAGTCTAAACCACCTGCATTGACACTTTTTTTCAATTTTTGGACTTTGTACCATATTACATTTGCGTGCACATGTACCCTCCTGTAGCGTGTGTAGTGTCTCCCCTTCACTTGCCTAGTCTCTCTCAGTATCCTCACCTCTAGCTTCCTACATAAGTCCCTCCTCAGGATCTTGTGTCAAGGAATTCATCCGTCTGTCTACAGGATGTCTCGCCTTTCCCACCTTCCGGAGGTCCCAGGCGACCTTGCTGGATTGGAATTATGTCTTTTCTAACTACAGTCGAGACTTTCCTGGTAGAGGAATTACAGGAGGAGACACCGAAAGGTCTGTCTTGCAATTACACCCACCAAGAAAGCCATGAACGTACACAAAGCCCCCCAAGATATCATTATTCAAATGAAATTTTAGTCCTACATGATACTATACTGTCACTGCCCCCCAACAAGAATTAGAAACTATCATTCTTCTTAACAAGGACAAGAATTGAACTATGAGTTATTAAATTCCACTTTGCCAACAGGTTCAATAGCACTAAGGCATATTTTCATGGCCCCCAACATTTGCAGATTGCAGTATTCAAAGTTCACAAAAATTGACACACTGCAATATTACAAAGGTTACCTCGCAAGCCATGCATTTCATATTGCAATATCACCATTCTGAAACACTGACTTTAATTGCTCTAGTTGGAGTATCTTGCCGACACAAATGTTTTACGTCAAATAGCTTTTAAATATATATATATATATATATATATATATATATATATATATATAAAAACAAACTATGAAAAAAAATTTCCGCCCCGAACAAAAAAGGAAACATAAAAAATTTAAAGGGGTGAGTCATAAAAAAACCCCAACAGACTGCCCCCAGTAGCGGTACACGAGGAAGAGAAAACAGGGACCTAACCCCCCAAATTGATTGTCCATTATCTTAAAATTTTCCCTTTTTTTTAAAAAGAACAATTTATAAAAAAAAGAAATACATATTAAAATTTTTTAAAAAACATATTCAATACCCTTCACCTTTTTTTTGATTTTTCAGATTTTGAAAAAATTGATGGTTCCATGAAATACATTGTTTGTCCAGTTCTAATGTTTTATTTTTTTTTAATTTGTTAAAAGAACAGTTTCCCCAAAATAAATTTTTATTTTTTTAAAAAAATTTGCTTAATTTTTTGTCGTTTTTTTGGGGCAAATTTTTAAAAAACTTTAAAAATTCCCAAGAAAGGAAGGCCCCCCCGGGGGGAAAACTTTTTTTGAAGGTGGTTGCTTTTGAGTTTTCCCTAGATTTTTAAAGATTTGTAATTTTTTTGGGGGTTTAAAATATTAATTTCATAAATTTTAATTTCTTACTAATTGGAAAAAACATTAAAAAAAATTTTTTCAGATGGGGAAAAAGTCATAGGAACAATTTTTTGGTTTTCAAATTTTTTTAAAATAATGTTTTAAAAAATCTAGAAGGGCAAAGTTTTTCCTTTTAGAATGAGTGTTTTAATTTAACAAGGAAGGGTTCCCCTTTTTTGGCATAAGGCAAAAATGTAGACATAAACCATTTCCTTGTTAAATTAAATAGCTTAGCTCATTCTATAAATTTACTGTTGAATTCGAAGTAAATAACTCATTGCCCTTCCTAGATGTTTTTATTATTAAGGGTAACATTGATTTTAAATTTAAAAAATTTTAAAAAAACCTTTAAATAATTGTTTATGTACACTATTACTCTTCACATCAATATAGAGTTAAAGTGTCGGTTTTTTTTTTAATGTTTTTAGAGCTTTACGTATTTGTAGTCCAGAGTTCATAGATGAAGAAATCTCTAAAATTTTGAAATAGCTAATGATTTAAAATACCCGAAACATAATTGATAAATCTTTTTTTAAAAAAGCTAGGAATATTTTTTAAAACCCAAAAAAGGGCAACCAACCTTTTTTAACCAAAAATATGTTGGTTCTCCCCCTTCCATGAAAACTTGGTTATATGCCTTCCTTTCTTAAGAATTTTAATATCAAAGTTGTATTTAAAATTTGATACAGTAAAAAAAATTTTGATAAAAAATTCCCCCAAAAGCTGACGGATGTCTATAAGATTCCCCTAAAATATGCGATAAAGTTTATTATGGTCAAACTGGTAAAAGTCTTTTAAATAAGATTAAACAACATAAATATAGCATTAGAACTGGACAAGATTCTAATGCTCTATTTATTCATTGGGACTTTAACCATCCAATTGATTTTCAAAATGCTAGAAGGTTTTTTCAAGCAAGTCCATGGTTGAGAGGAATATAATAGAACTGTTTCATTAAAAGCAGTTTTGAAAAAAAATGAATATTTCTTTGGTTTATATAAATTGGATTCTTTTTTTAAATTTAAAAAAATTTGGGAAGAATTTAATGATAAATTGGACTAATCTTAATTCTTTTGGGGAAAGTTTAGGGGCCCTTTTTTTTTTTTCCTCTTCACAGAGTCGGGGGTGTTACGCTACTGTGAGGTGTAGTCTTTTTATGTGATGTGACTGTGAGGTGTAGTCTCACCCTTATATAAGTCCTCTTGTCATGTTTCCTTTTTTTGTTCCTTGATAATTTAGTAGTCACGAAAGCGCTTGGAATTCCCCCATTTTTTTTCATAGTGGTTGTTTTGCATATTTTGATATCACCTGATTACTGTGATCTTTTTTTTAAAAATATATATATATATATATATATATATATATATATATATATATATATATATATATATATATATATATATATATATAGTACATATATACATATATATGCAAAAAATCGCAGACAAGCGATCTTAACAATGCAAGACAAGCCACGGAGGGCGGAAATCTTTGGCTCAAGTACTTTCACACTTCTCATTGCGTCATCAGGAGGTGTGCAATGTTGCAAGGGCAGCAACAGGAGAAATAGGGTAAGTTTTTTCAGAGTATGATAGTGCGGTGGCACCAGCCAATATCTGACTGAGGAAGAGAGGCCCACCAGAATGCCAACCACACACTGGTACCCTCAATCCCAACCCCATATGGGGATGGGCAGAGTAGGCCCCACAGTTTGCAGATAGCATGAGGTAAAATAACTAGGAGATAGTTAGCTGCCAGCTCTAAGCTTCTAACCGCTGGGAACAGGCCATGTGACGTAAGAAG
>WNWK01013851.1:0-53693 GCA_009830355.1 Cherax destructor | reverse complement strand
AAAATAAAAAAAAAAAAAGGGGGAACGTGGAGGAATAACTCCTAGGAGGAATGAAAGGGGCATAAATCCCCCTCCACACACAAGAGGACCTCAACACCACAAGTAGTGCAGATGCTGCATGGAACCCATGCCATACCCTACCCTTCATGCCAGTAAACCAGCAATCCGGGATAGCAACCTCACATCCACCGAGCCACCTCGGCGGACAAAAGAGAGGGCGGCAGAATATCCACCACAAAGCATACCGCCTTCTGCCACCACCCCCGGAATCCGAAAGGTGGCCTCCAGAGATACACCCGTCGCCCGAAAGATACCCAAGGCCACCCCCCGGGAGATTCCATGGCAAACTACACCACCGCCAAGAACCTCAACAGAATGGTATTGGACCACAGTACCCTTCCCCCTACCTAGGAACTAGAATGCCTGTGGAGAGAAGCTCCCAGGGTAAAAATGGAAGGAAAAAAGGGAGGGATGAGGAGGAGGAGGAGGAGGAGGAAAGGGAAAAGGGAAGATGGGAAAGGGGAGTGGGGATTGGGGGGTAATTATGTTCGGTCTGAGGAAGAAGACCAAGAGGCCCAATTCCTCTTTACCACGACAAGGAGCCCCCCTTAAAGAAGGTTCAGCCACAGAATATCACGCACGAAAGGCTCCAAGATGCTAATGATCACGTGGTCTTGAGTTTTGAATATGTAGTAGAGTTAGCAATGGATAGTGAAGCAGCACGAGAAAGATGGGAGAAGCTGTGGCATGCAAAGTATATGTTACAATTTATTCGGCGTATGTGCACACTCCCACATAGGCTGCCTCCCAACCAGCGAACCAGGTGCTAAGGGTTTAACGATTAGGGTACCTATTGTTAAATCAGTACCTTTGTTCATTGTTTAATCATAGACGAGCCCGCTAAGTGCTGAGGTGACGTGGTTCACTCACAGTCAGCATTTGCCGAGGTGGTAGGGTGCACCAGCAAGTGCCGAACATAGTGCACACAAACGAGGTGAAGAAACTGCTAAGGAATCTTGATACCAGATAATATCTCTACTTGACTTCTGAGAGAGGGAGGAGATTGAATGTGTGTGCAACTAACAACAATCTTCAATAAATCTAACGAAACTGGGCAAGTTCCTGAGGTGTGGAAGACAGAAAATATAGTCCCAATTTTTATGAGAGGAGACAGACAGGCTGCACTAAAATAGAGACCAGTGTTGCTTACATGTATTGCATGAAATTTTTAGGAAAAGATTATCAGGAAAAAAGTGGTGGAACACCTAGAAATGAATGGACTACTTCATGACAACCAGGACGGCTTCATGGAAAGGAAATCGTGCATCACAAACCTATTGGAGTTCCATGACAAGGTAACAGAAGACAGAAGAGAGAGGGAAGAGTAGATTGCATCTTCTTGAACTGTAAGAAGGCTTTCGACACAGTACCACAAATAAGACTAGTTTAAAAGCTAGAGAAACAGGCAGGAATAAGAGGGAAAGTAATGCAATAGATCAGCGAATACCTGACAGGAAGGAAACAGGTGTATCGCTATTAGCCGAGGTGTCAGAGTGGGTGCTGGTGTCGAGTGGAGCTTCAAAAGATCAGTCTTAGGTCCGGTGCTGTTTCCTGTATATGTGAATGACATGATCGAAGGGATAGAGTCAGAGGTGTCCCTGTTCGCAGACAATGTAAGACTAATAAGGGTAATACACTGGAAATAAATGGTATAAAATACCGACACAATGGAAAAATAAACACATAAGCAGTATAATGTGATCCTTTATTGACTGCGTGGGCGAAACGTTGTCAATAAAGGATCACATTATACTGCTTATGTGTTTATTTTGCCAAGGGTAATACAAGCAGACGAGGATCAGGTAAACCTATAGAGGGATCTGGACAGGTTGCAAGCCTTGTCCAACAAATGGCTCCTGGAGTTTAACCCCAGCAACTGCAAAGATATATAGTTTGGGGAAGGGCAAGTTCCTTTTCTTTGAGTGTAAAACTCACTCAATGAAAAGAATCTTGTGGTTAGCATCATTCCGAGAACATCTCCTGAGGCGCACATCAAACAAATAACTGCTGCAGCATACGGGCGTACGGCAAACCTGAGAATAGTGTTTCAACATATAAGTAAGGAATCATTCACGACTCTGTACCAGGTATGGAACCCACACCTGGTAAAACACGTCATGAAGTTAGAGAAAGTGCAAAGTTTTGCAAGAAAACTAGTCCTGTAGCTGAGGGTGCGTCCTGCAACACTGGAGGACAGGAGTGATAGGGTGTTGGACATGACAACATATAAAATACTGAGAGGAATTGACAAGGTGGACAGCGACACAGTGTTTCAGAGATGGAACACAGAAACAAAGGGTCACAACTGGAAGTTGAAAACTCTCATCAGTCACAGGAATGTTAGGAAGTACTTCTTCAGTCATAGAGTTGTCAGGAAGTGTAACAATCTGGAGTGATGTATTGGAGGCAGGATCCATACATACCTTTAAGAGGTATGATAAAGCTCATGGATCAGGGAGAGAATAGACCTAGTAGCGACGAGTGAAGAGGCGGGGTCACGATATATGACTCGACTCCTGCAACCACAATAATGTGAATATACACTCATATACTCCCTATCCCACCCATAAAAAGAATGTAGGTAAGGACATACTGTGTGAGGTGCTAGGAGAGAGAGGCACGGGACATGCTGTGTGAGGTGCTAGGAGAGGGAAGGCACGGGACATACTGTGTGAGATGCTAGGAGAGAGAGGCACGGGACATGCTGTGTGAGGTGCTAGGAGAGGGAGGCACGGGACATGCTGTGTGAGGTGCTAGGAGAGGGAAGGCACGGGACATGCTATGTGAGGTGCTAGAGGAGGGAGGCACGGGACATGCTATGTGAGGTGCTAGAGGAGGGAGGCACGGGACATGGAAGGCAGGTAAAGAAGCTAATAAACCACAAGGACGATAATAAAATCTTCTCCCGTCTTTTGATAGTAAGTGTAAGGCAATGTATTATTAAGTTGGCGAGATAAATGTCATGCACATATTTATAAATCAGGATGACCTGATTACACATCCTTCCAGACTATCACTGTTTTGAGTTTTACTTTTTGGGGGAAGCACTAAGCCATTGGGCATATGACACTTTACGAATGAGAGCTAATCATACTTGATATGAGTAAGGAGAGGTGACAATAATAACAGATAAATCACCCCTTCCTCCCTTCTGTCACTACCCCTTCGGCAGTGCACCTGCTGTCCTCTACCCTCCTCCCCTCCCCCAGTAAGGTAACCGCCACAACGTATGTCAGGATTAGTCTAACAATTAACTGTGGCAGACCTTTATAGAGGATATCAAACCACAAAACAAATTCATTTTAATTGGATCCCCAACTTGGGAACCAGAGTTGTGGATTATTGTGGATTATTGTCAAGCCTTTCATCATTATTAAATAAACATTTTTTTCTGGTATGGCTGAAGTTTTGACAACCGATGGAAGAGAAGAGCAGGAGGTATATGTGAATTAAGTATTAAATGAAAAAAATATATTGACAGATGGAAAAAGGGAGAGACACAAGCAAGTACGATAGGTGACTGAGAGTTCCAGTAAATAAGTAACTATGTTTTAACCGACTGTCGTAGGTCGAATCTTGTGTAAAGAGAGACTTGTGTGCAGTTCTCCTTACTCTTACTGCCTCTGTTCACCTGAGAGTAAATATGCACCTGGATGTAAGTCGACTGTTTCTGGAATGCATCATGGGCAGTGCTAGACGTGTGGGTTCGTGTCCAAACGCCTATTGCATCTATGGTCCTAGAAGTAAATAAATACACGAGTGTGACCAAAATGTTGTGGGTGGCATCCTGGGGAGTGGTAATGTAACCATAGACAGGACTGGTCTCAGAAATTAGTAGATGTAGGATAACGGCATCAAGGGAGTTATAGACAAGCTAAGATAACAGCATTTCGGGTTATGGTTATACACCCGGGATAGTGATGGGTTTCGATTTTTACTAAGATACCAACATTCAAAACAATGTTATTAACCCGTATGGGTCTTGTGGTATACTGCAGAGAACTTAGCTTAGAAATGAGCTGAGGAAAGACTATAGCATACTAATTATCACTAGTATTATTATTACCATTATTATTAATATAAAAGAAGCGCTAAACCTTCAAGGGTCATACAGCTATAGCGTACTAAGCCGGATAGTAAACCTTTAGAGCGTGTCTTAGGAATGATTAGAAGAGAATTACAACATTGTGTTAATGGGACGGGAGGAAGCTGGAGTAATATACTTGGGAGAGATTAGTCACTATATTGAGAAGAACTGAGCTAGAATAAAGGCTCTAAACCTGTAAAGTTAGATAAAAATTAGATGAAATGAATAGCAAAAGTGTAATGAACACTTTCATACTCGGGGATCCTCTTCACTTGTGTGTCTGCTGAAGAGGATCCCAAAAAGGGTCGAAATATACAGATCAATTAATGTCCTGAGTTTCTGTGTCCATATGGGCTATTCCCGAGCATTAGCCTAAATACAGAAGACAGGTAGCGATGAGCCACGCACACCTACATTAAGGCAAAAGAGCAAAGACTGAGTCAGAGCAGCTACAAATAGTTTAGTACAAGTTGTGCTAGCTCCTGGCACCAGCCAAGACGAAAACAATTTCTTTAGTACAGGTGTTGATGCAGACAGCAAGCCTTAATGTGCAAGACGCCGCCATGATGAACATCAAGTGTTAATTTCTCACAAAACATCAGCAAGGTTATAAAAAATAAAAGGTCACTCCTCACAGATGTTATAAGAGATATTTGCTATATTAACGAAGGTCAAAAGGACGGAGAGTGATGGGCAAATTGTTTTTTCGTTGTTAATAAGAAAGGAGAGTGATGGGCAAATTGTTTTTTCGTTGCTAATAAGAAAGTTTTCGGTACTGTTCTTCCAGCCCTTTCTCTTAATAACAGATAGCATTTCACTGTTGCAGAATCAGTCAAAAGTGTGACTGAGGAAGGTACCTTGAACAGTGAAAATCTCACAGTTGTTTGTACAGCGTTTGGTGGGTGGTTGTAGCCTGTTCGCCTGTATCTTAGATTTCATTTAGTTCCGTTACAGTATGTAATTATTATTTTGTATGGAAAGAGGACATTCCACTCTAACTTAACCTAACCGTAATAAAAAAAAACTAGAAATTAGCTGCAATCCGTATGTGAAAAAATCCACATAATATTTGCGAGAATTGGCAAATTACCGTCGCAAATCTCCAGTGAAGAGATTATGATCAATATGTCTTGATCTCCATTCGCTGTTTTTTGGATTAAATCTGATTAATTTCAGTTCTGTAGATGCTGTATGATTCTACATAGATTAAAGTTTCTCTAAGACTATGATAACATTACTCAACAAATAAAAAAAGAAGCAATCGTAGAGGATTACTTTGACAAATGAGTTCTTGAATAAACAGAGAACAAAGTCATTAATGGGGGATGAAACATGAAGATAAGTTAGTGTAACTAGTGGAGCACCACAATATTAAGTAGTGTAACTAGTGGAGCACCAAGATATTAGGTAGTGTAACTAGTGGAGCACCACAATATTAAGTAGTGTAACTAGTGGAGCACCACAATATTAAGTAGTGTAAATAGTGGAGCACCACAATATTAAGTAGTGTAAATAGTGGAGCACCACAATATTAGGAAGTATAATTAGTGGAGCACCACAATATTAGGTAGTGTAACTAGTGGAGCACCAAGATATTAGGTAGTGTAACTAGCGGAACGCCACAATATTAAATAGGGTAAATAGTGGAGCACCACAATATTAGGTAGAGTAACTAGTGGAGCACCACAATATTAGGTAGTGTAACTAGTGGAGCTTCGAAATGTCACATTTATGAAGAGATTCAAAGAAAGCAGTTAGCCGAACTTGAGTTTTTCTTCTCCGGAGTATCATAGAACAAGAGGGGATATGGTCACGGCCTACGAAATACTCCAGTATCTAGACAGAGTAGACACATACAAAAACAAAAGGAAATAGGTGGAAACTGTACATCCAAACGGTGAAGTGGAATGAAGTAGAATGAGCCGAGGCATGACGCATTGGCACAGGATTCCAACAAGGTATCTAAGAATGAGCCGGGGCATGACGCAGGGGCACAAGACTCCATCAAGGTATCTAGAATGAGCCGGGGCATGACGCAGGGGCACAGGACTCCAACAAGGTCTCTAAAATATATGATATAGACATCTTGTTAGTAGGCAGAAAGGGGAGAAGAGCAACCAAGAGCTAGAGCTCAATAAGCGGGACTACGAAATTAAAGTTGCTAGGGATTCGAAAACTAACCCAAAAAGTTTTTTCCAGGTGTATAGAACAAAAGTTAGAGATAAGATAGGTCCCCTTAAAAATAATTATGGGTATCTTACTGACAACATAAGAACATAAGAACATAAGAAAGGAGGAACACTGCAGCAGGCCTGTTGGCCCATACTAGGCAGGTCCCTCACAATCCATCCCACTAACAGAATAATTCCCCAACCTAATTTTCAATTCTACCCAAGAAATAAGCTTTGAAGATTCTATTAACTCAAGTGCGAGTCCCACTCAAATCCAACCCCTCTCACTCATGAATTTATCCAACCTAAATTTGAAACTAACCAAGGTCATAGCTTCAATGACCCTACTAGGCAGACTGTTCCACTCATCAACTACCCTATTTCCAAACCAATATTTTCCTATATCCTTTCTAAATCTAAACTTATCCAATTTGAATCCATTATTGCGGGTTCTCTCTTGGAGAGATATCCTCAAGACCTTATTTATATCCCCCTTATTAATACCCATCTTCCACTTATATACCTCGATCATGTCTCCCCTCATTCTTCGTCTTACAAGTGAATGTAATTTAAGGGTCTTCAATCTTTCTTCATACGGAAGATTTCTAATGCTATGAATTAACTTTGTCATTCGTCGCTGAATGTTTTCTAACGAATTTATATCCATTCTGTAAAATGGAGACCAAAACTGAGCTGCATAATCTAGGTGAGGCCTTACTAATGATGTATAAAGCTGTAATATAACCGCTGGACTTCTGTTGCTTACACTTCTTGATATAAATCCCAGTAATCTATTTGCTTTATTTCTTACGCTTAGGCATTGCTGACTTGGTTTGAGGTTGCTGGAAATAAATGGTATAAAATACCGACACAATGGAAAAATAAACACATAAGCAGTATAATGTGGTCCTTTATTGACAACGTTTCGCCCACGCAGTGGGCTTTATCGAGTCACAGACAGATCTACCACTGCGTGGGCGAAACGTTGTCAATAAAGGATCACATTATACTGCTTATGTGTTTATTTTTCCATTGAGGTTGCTGCTTACCATAACCCCCAGATCCTTTTCGCATTCTGTACGGCTGAGTTCAACATTATTAAGCTGGTAGGTGCTAGGGTTATGAACATTCCCGAGCTTTAGAACTTTGCATTTATCTACATTGAACTGCATCTGCCATTTTTCTGACCAGGAATTGAGTTTGTCTAAATCCTCCTGAAGTTCCGTGACATCTACGTCTGAATCGATTATCCTACCTATCTTCGTGTCATCAGCGAATTTGCTCATATCACTAGAAATTCCTCGTCAAGGTCATTTATATATATTATAAACAACAACGGGCCCAAAACCGATCCTTGTGGAACGCCACTTGTTACAGATCCCCACTCAGATTTAACCCCATTAATGCACACCCTCTGCTTCCTATTGGTGAGCCATGACTCGATCCATGAAAACACTTTTCCTCCAATGCCGTGAGCAGCCACTTTCTTTAACAGTCTCTGATGTGGTACTCTATCAAAAGCCTTACTAAAATCCAAATAAACAATATCGAATTCTTTATCATGATCAACTTCCTCAAAAGCCTTACTGAAAAAAGTTAATAAATTAGTTAGGCAGGAACGGCCCCTGAAAACTGATGTCAGGATGGAAGATCAAGTAGCAGCAGTGATGGAAGTAATTATAGTCAGTGCTTGTGATTTACCAGTATCAAAGTGGTGCCAGGTGGTGCCAGTTCTGGCCAAGATTGTATATCAACGTGTCAGAAAGTGCCAGCTAGTTGATTAACCCTATTCAGAATGTAAATTTCCTAGGCTTGACAACATGGTATATAGAAAGAGAAATGTTTATTTCTGTATATGTGTGTGTGTACTCACCTAATTGTACTCACCTAATTGTGGTTGCAGGGGTCGAGACTCAGCTCCTGGCCCCGCCTCTGCACTGTCCGCTACTGGGTCTCTGCTCTCCCTGCTCCGTGAGCTTTATCATACCTTGTCTTAAAACTATGTATGGTTCCCGCCTCCACTATATCGTTCGCTAAACTATTCCACTTCCTAACTACTCTATGGCTGAAGAATTGCTTCCTAACATCTCTCTGACTCATCTGAGTCTTCAGCTTCCAGTTGTGTCCCCTTGTTTCTGTGTTTCCTCTCTGGAACATCCTGTCACTATCTACCTTGTCGATTACCCGCAGTATTTTGTATGTCGTTATCATGTCTCCTCTAACCCTTCTGTCCTCCAGTGTTGTTAGTCCTATTTCCCTCAACCTTTCTTCATAAGGCAGTCCCCTGAGTTGTCGAACTAGCCTTGTCGCAAACCTTTGCACTTTCTCTAATTTCTTGACGTGCTTGACCAGGTGTGGGTTCCAGACTGGTGCTGCATACTCTAGTATGGGCCTGACGTATACGGTATACAGTGTCTTGAACGATTCCTTGTTAAGGTAACGGAACGCTAATCTTAGGTTTGCCAGTCGCCCATATGCTGCCGCGGTTATCTGGTTGATGTGTGCTTCCGGAGACGTGCTTGGTGTTATACTCACCCCAAGGTCTTTCTCCTTTGATGAGGTTTGTAGCCTTTGTCCACCTAGCCTGTACTCTGTCAGCGGTCATCTTTGCCCTTCTCCGATCTTCATGACTTTGCATTTGGTGGGGTTAAATTCGAGAAGCCAGTTGCTAGACCAGATGTCAAGCTTGTCCAGGTCACTTTGAAGTCCTGCTTGTTCTTCATCCGATGTGATTCTCCTCATTAATTTCACATCATCTGCGAAAAGAGACACTTCTGAGTCTATCCCATCCGTCATGTCATTCACATATAGCAAGAATAGCACTGGTCCTAGGACTGACCCCTGCGGTACACCGCTCGTCACAGGCGCCCACTGTGATACCTCATCACGCACCATGACCCGTTGTTGCCTCCCTGTGAGGTATTCCCTGATCCATTCCAGTGCCCTTCCTGTTATACACGCTTGGTCTGTGTGTGTGTGTGTGTGTGTGTGTGTGTGTGTGTGTGTATATATATATATATATATTTTTTTTTTTTATTAACACATCGGCCGATTCCCACCAAGGCAGGGTGGCCCGAAAAAGAAAAACTTTCATCATCATTCACTCCATCACTGTCTTGCCAGAAGGGTGCTTTACACTACAGTTATAAAACTGCAACATTTACACCCCTCCTTCAGAGTGCCGGCACTGTACTTCCCATCTCCAGAACTCAAGTCCGGCCTGCCGGTTTCCTGAATCCCTTCATAAATGTTACTTTGCTCACACTCCAACAGCACGTCAAGTATTAAAAACCATATGCCTCCATTCACTCCTATCAAACACGCTCACACATGCTTGCTGGAAATCCAAGCCCTCGCACACAAAACTTCCTTTACCCCTCCCTCCAACCTTTCCTAGGCCGACCCCTACCCCGCCTTCCCTCCACTACAGATTTATACACTCTCGAAGTCACTCTGTCTCGTTCCATTCTCTCTACATGTCCAAACCACCTCAACAACCCTCCTCAGCTCTCTGGACAATCGTTATGGTAATATATATATATATATATATATATATATATATATATATATATATGCAAGAAAAACTATGAAAAATAGAAGAATTCCAGCCTTCGTGACTACTCACATTATCAAGGAACTATGATAATGTGAGTTCCTTGATAATGTGAGTAGTCACGAAAGCGCTTGGAATTCTTCCATTTTTTCATAGTGGTTTTCTTGCATATTTTGATATCACCTGTTTACTGTGATCTTTTTGCATATATATATATATATATATATATATATATATATATATATATATATATATATATAAGCACATCGGCCGTTTCCCACCAAGGCAGGGTGGCCCGAAAAAGAAAAACTTTCACCATCATTCACTCCATCACTGTCTTGCCAGAGGCGTGCTTACACTACAGTTATAGAACTGCAACATTGACACCCCTCCTTCAGAGTGCAGGTACTGTACTTCCCATCTCCAGGACTCAAGACGCAGTGTCGTTAGTACCTCGCTTTGTTGAGTCTGAGACTGAACAGTTTTTTGAGGCAATTAAAAACCAGGCTCGAGCACTGAAGTGGCCTGGAGAGCTAAGCTCTATTATGATGTCTGTTATCGTTGTCATAATCCAGGCCACAAAGTCCAACTGCTTAATTAATCCCCAACCCTTAGGAAAAATCAACGACCTCCCTTTTGAGTTGAACCAGAAAGGAGTGTGGTATGGCACCATACTACAGTTCGTGCCACTTCTCCCTTCACGAGAATGAAAAAAAAAATTGAAGTACCCACTTTTAGGGATACTGGGGCTTATTGTTCCCTTATATAAGAGGGTGAACTCCCCCTCTCTGAAAAGACGTCATTACATTCCTCCGTTCTCTTAGAAACATTTGGAGGAGATGTATTTTCTGTCCCTTTACACAAGATACATGTGCAGAGTAAGTATTATACAGGACATTTAACTGTAGGTGTTTCTGAGGGATTCCCAATGAAAGATGCTGTGTAATTGCTGGGTAATAACATTCTTAATTCAACAAAATTTCAAGAACCTATAGTGACTAACAATTCTTCTCTGATGTTTTAGGAGGAAAACTGGCCAGAGCCTCGTAAATTTAGTCAAAACTCCTGACCAAGTCTTCCTACTCCAGGGTTGCCAGATATCTCTGTTTCCATGCCCGAGGGACTGTCCTTTCGGGAAGAACAGCGATGAGATCCTTCCTTAAACTTCGCTTTTCAGGCAGCCATGGGTGAATCCCACTCAGATCACCAGTCAAATATAAAATTAAACACAACCTACTGCAGTGCACTGAGACGGGTAAGGAGGTAGGGGGAAGCCTAACATAAGATAGACTGGTAGTTCCAAAGAAATTTAGGTCACAAATTTGAACATAGCTCATAATTCCTCTTTAGGAGGTCATTTAGAAATTACAAAAACTCTTTATAGAATATTGAAAGAGTTTTACTGGCCAAAAATAAGGCAAGAATCACATCCACTCTTGTAGGGAATGTCAAGAAGTAGGTAAACCTTGACACCCCATTAAACCTGCGCCACTTCATTCCATACCTGCAGATGGAGAACCAATTGCAAAACTAATTGTGTGGGACTATTACCAAAATCCAAATCATGGAACCAGTACTTATTTACTATCATGGATAAAGCTACTAGGTATCTGGAAGCAGTCCCAATGTGCAGTATAAACACTAAAGCCATTATTAAACCATAACTAAATTTATATATTTCTTTGGCATTCCTAAGTCTATCCAGAGTGTCAAAGGTACTAACTTTACAGCCAAAGCTTTTAGAGAAGCTTTAACTAGGCTAGGGATAATTCATTAAATTATCCACTGCCTATCATCCAGTGTCTCAAGGCACCTTGGAAAGATTTCATCAGACGTTAAAAACCATGATATTTCCTTTTACATGCATTTTCCTACAGACTGGGATGAATCACTTCCTCTGTTGCTGTTCGCAATGACAGAAACTGTGCAGGAATCAACAGAGTACACACCATTTGAGCTAATCTTCGAGCACAATGTACGAGGTCCTCTGAGTGCTCAAGGAAGGATGGATTGAAGAAGACGCCGACATAACACACTACAACCCTTCTTCAAGGTTGCAGGTGGCCCGTCAGTTGGGTAAGACTAACTTAAAATCTGCTCAAAATACTATGAAAAAGAGGTATGACAGAAGCGCAAAATTTCGCTCCTTCAGTCCAGGAGACAAGGTGCTGGTACAGGAACCTGTACCTGGTCACACCTTAAAAGCAAATCATAAGTAAAATCTATGGTAGCTAACCTTGATAAACCCACGAAAAGTAAAATTTACCACATAAATCAATTAAAATATTTAATAGCCCACATAAAGTCCCAGTAATGACTCTGTCTTCTGCCTCTGTAGACGGCCCTGATTCCTTGCACGCCATTCCAGAGATTTAAGTTAAGTGTCCTAATTCTGCCCTCAAGGACCCTAGCCCTTTAATGTTGGGCTGTCTAAAAATCAAATAATAAGTCTAACTTCACTCTTACAAACTTACCCTGACATTTTCGGATGTCCCGAGAACGTGTACCTTGGGATATCATGATGTAGATGTCGGAAACACTAAGCCTATTAAACTCTTCCCTTACAGAGCTAATCTGAAAAACAGAGGCTACTTCAACAGGAGGTAGCATTTCTGTTAGAACACGGATTAGTGGAGGAGTCATCCAGTCTGTGGGCTTCACCGTGCATCCTTGTTAAGAAGTCTGATGAAGGTTTTCGAATGTGTACAGACTACCGTAAGATGAATGAGGTAACAATTCCAGATGCTTACCCTCTGTCACGTTTGGATGATGTAATGGACTTTGTGGGTAAGGCTACTTTTGTTTCCAAACTAGACCTTCTTAAAGGTTACTATCAGGTACCTTTGGCAGATAAGGCAAAATAAATCATTGGCTTCGTAATTCCAGGTCACTATCAATATACAGTGACACCATTGGGAATGCAGAACTCACCAGCAAAGTTCCAGAAGCTGATCCATCAGGCTATTAAAAGACTTGAAGGCATGGCAGCTTATCTGGATGATATAGTAGTAGTATCCGATACATGGCACCAAAATGTGTCCTGACTTAAAACTCTCTGAGAAGTTTAAGAGTTTCCAATTAACTGTTAATTTGTGTAAGTCATCCTTTGGCCAGTCTATTACTTTTTTAGACCATGAAGTAGGTAGTGGTAAAGTAGACCTAAATTTGCTAAAATTCTTGCCATTAGGAATTACCCAGTACCTCATGATAGGAAATCCCTCCAGTGTTTCTTGCGGATGGTAGGTTTCTACAGACGCTTCTGTAAGAACTTTGCAGATGTTGTAGCCCCCCTAAACTCACTTACCAGTCAGAAACAAAAATTTCAATGGGAGTCAAGAATTATTTAACAAAGCCAAACGGCTACTTTGTACTGTACCCATTCTTCTGAAATCCAATTTTTCAAATCCTTTTGTATTATAGGATGCTGCATATGAGTACTCCTACAAAAATGTTGGGAAGAGTTGTTGCAGCCTGTCACTTCTCTGCCAAGTAACAACCTCACCTAAGGGCTTACACCACCATAGATACTTGTACTGGAACATTTCGAGGTCTACTTGGTGCAGTCGCCCCATGTGGTCACAGTCTACAGAGATCACAATCCACTTGTCTGCCTCAATACCATGAAAAACCACAACACACATCTGATGAGATGAAGTCTCAGGCTACAACCCTATAACATTAGTCATATATATTGCCAGCAAAGACAATGGACTGGCTGATACACTCTCCCATGTTTAATTTAGGTTAGGATTTGTTAGGGACCATATGGGTAACTGGAGTTTTCCTGGAGAGGGTTTTGGGGGTCAACGCCCCCGCAGCCCGGTCTGAGACCAGGCCTCGTGGTGGATCAGGGTCTGATCAACCAGGCCGTTTCTGCTGGACACACGTAAACCGATGTACGAACCACAGCCCAGCTGATCAGGAACTGACTTTAGGTGCCTGTCCAGAGTCTTCTTGAAGACAGCCAGGGGTCTATACCCTTATGTATGCTGGGAGGCAGTTAAACAGTCTTTGGCTCCTGACACTTATTGTGGTCATCTCTTAGTGTACTCGTGGTCTCCCAGCTTCTCATTGAGGGAATGTTGCATCTCCTGTCGAGTCTTTTGCTTTCATAGGGAGTGATTTTCGTGTGCATGTTTGGTACTAATCTAGGATTTTCCAAGTGAATATTATCATGTATTTTTGTCGCCTGCATTCCAGGGAATACAAATCAAGGGATTTCAACCGTTCCCAGTAATTTAGATGCTTTATCGTCATTGTTGTGGTCTTTAAAGGTAGATCCTCTGACTTCTTTTTAAACTCAGTGTTTTTTACAACTTTTCTTTTTCCTTTCATCTCTTTATCCTTATTTGAACCCTTGATGGCTTATCTCGATAAAAAAATTGAACCAAAACCACAAAATTAAAAAAAAAAGTTCACAATATGCACAAAAAAAGCTCAAGAGATGTGTACTGCATCCAATGCGCATTCTGTGAGAACGTGACCTCAACCGTTCATGTTGTCGGTCGACAACTAAGAGAACATACGAAAACGAGGACATTTTGTTCTCGAATTTCTCGTTTGAAAACTGATTTGTTCGACAAGTAATGCCGTCGACAACTGAGGTTCCACTGTACTAACACTGCACCAGCATAGTTCTAGTTTGATACAAACAGCATCATCGCATCACCAACACAGCCCCAACATACCACTAACACCAACTTAACACCGCAATATTATAAACATATTACAAATAAATCACCAACTCAGTACGAACATCAAAGACTGACATACCGGAGTTCCCGATGCTAGAGTGTTCCAGCTTCACGTCAGCACCACGGTTCACAACGATCTCTAAAGACAGAAAGAAATATTTATTTATCTCTCTCAGTCGCTCTCTCTTTCTCTCTCTAATATACGTACATACACACATGCAGAACACACACACACACACACACAATATATATATATATATATATATATATATATATATATATATATATATATATATGTAAAAGGATGGAACAAGAGTGGGAGAGCAAACTAGGTGAGACTTCTGTGAAGAAATGGAAATCGCAAGTCGAAGTTGCAGAAACCAGGATAAGGGCCCTAGAATATGAGATAAATACTCTGAAGCGAGTTACAGGCTATTGCCTAGAGAAGACATAGCATCTGAAGCAGGTACACCCCTACTAAACGAGGAGCCCAATGGAAAGGAAGGAGCCATGACTTACGCTAAGGCCCTATTAGATCACCAAGCAAGGCCGAGGAATGAAGGGGAAGAGCAGATGGGAGCAAGGATAGTAGTAAAAGAGGGGAGGGGTGGAGAGGGGAATAGGTCCTATGCAGAGGCACAAACAGCTATAGGAAAAAATAAGGGAAACAATGGCCATGCACAAACGGGACCCATAGACACAGAAGGAAAGGCAATGGGAGGAGGAGAGGGAGAGGTCAGTTTTTATTTATGGGCATCAGGAGAGCGAGGGGAGGACGCACAATGAAAGACTGGAGGAAGAAAAACAGGAGATTGAAAACATCAAAGAAATAGGCGAGGAAGGCATGACTGAGATAGTAAATTTTCAGAGAATAGGGGGGTACTTGAAGTGGAGAAAGCGTCCAGTCAAACTGATTTTAAAGATAGAAATTCTGCGAAATAGAATCCTGCAAGAGAAACCACGGCTGAAGGAATCGTCAACATACAAGAGGGTGTTCCTAGACCAAGACAGAACAAAAAGAGAACGACAGCAACTAAAGGAAAAGACACAGAAGCGAAAGGGGCTAGGAAGAGAGACAAGGACAGAATCAGCAGAGGACAACCAGAGCAGGGAAGAAGAGCAACAAGCGCAAGCATACAAACCACTCCCAGAATCCCACAACAATGTTGATTCAGTAACACTTGTTCGTGGTATATATAAATTATATATATATATATATATATATATATATTTTTTTTTTAAAAAAATATATATATATATATATATATATATATATATATATATATATATATATATATACATAATTACATACATACATATTGTATATATATATATATATATATATATATATATATATATATATATATATATATATATATATATAATAAGATCACAGTAAACAGTGAGATATGCTATAGTGAATCTAATTGGTTCTGGAATCTCATTATGTCGTTCATTCGTTATGCTAGAATCTGTTCCGGACCCCCACATACAAGCAACTATGAAAAAATTTATATAAAATTGTAAAATGGTGCATAACTTTGCATTTAATCTCCTGTAATGAAGAATACCATTAATACTTGTAATAAAAAATAAAAAATTAATACAAAACAAAATAAGAAATTAGTTTATCGTAGCCTAGTGTTGCTAAGCAGCAGGACAGGTGTCAGAGGAGAGAATTATTGAGAAGAGGTGGAAGGAGTCGAGTCATCCTTCCTAGTCTTCTTTGTTGACTCTCCTTCAGGCAGTTCCTCTCTAGCATCTTTCTGAACTTTCTAATATTTTCAATTTTATAGGGAAAACCGACCGTTATGTAAATATTTATTTGATAAACCGTTCGTTGTAGAATATCCCAATGTATATATGTATATATATAGTGTGTATATAAGTGAGTATGCACCTGAAGAAGAGACGAGTGTAGTGTGTAAAAGGAGAGAGAGAAGAAGAGAGAGAGAGAGAGAGAGAGAGAGAGAGAGAGAGAGATTGATTGATTGATTGATTGATTGATTTTGGGAGATGTTAAGTGAGTGTGTAGGAAGTTTTGAGCCAAGTGAGAGAGTAATTGTGGTAGGGGACCTAAATGCTAAAGTAGGAGAACCATTTAGAGAGGGTGTGGTAGGTAAGTTTAGGGTACCAGGTGTAAATGATAATGGGAGCCCTTTGATTGAACTTTGTATAGAAAGGAGTTTGGTTATAGGTAATACATATTTTAAGATAAAATATTAGTATACAAGATATGATGTAGTCTGTAATGACAATAGTTTGTTGGACTACGTATTGGTAGATAAAAGACTGTTGGGTAGACTTCAGGATGTACATGTTTATAGAGGGGCCACAAATATAACAGATCACCTTTTAGTTGTAGCTACAGTGAGAGTAAAAGGTAGATGGGATACAAGAAAAATAGAAGCAGTAAGTAAGAGAGAGGTGAAGGTTTATAAACTAAAAGAGGAGGCAGTTAGGGTAAGATATAAACAACTATTGGAGGATAGATGGGCTAGTGAGAGTGTAGGCAATGGGGTCGAAGATGAATAGGGAAGGTTTAAAAATGTAGTGTTAGAGTGTTCAGCTGAAGTTTGTGGTTACAGGAAAGTGGGTGCGGGAGGGAAGAAGAGCGATTCGTGGAATGATGATGTAAAGAGAGTAGTAAGAGAGAAAAAGTTAGCATATGAGAGGTTTTTACAAAGTAGAAGTGATGCAAGGAGGGAGGAGTATATGGAGAGATAAAGAGAGGTTAAGAGAGTGTTGAAGCAATGTAAAAAGAGAGCAAATTATCAACAAAATTTGTTAAGAATTTTTTTTGAGTGAGATTAATAAGATGAGGAAGCCTAGCCAACGAATGGATTTGTCAGTTAAAAATAGAGAGGAGAGTTATTAAATGGAGTTAGAGGTATCGGGAAGATGGAGGGAGTATTTTGAGTAATTTGTTGATGAAGATAGGGAAACTGTGATTTAGTGTATAGGGTAAGGAGGAATAACATCTTGTAGGAGTGAGGAAGAACAAATTGTGAGTGTGAGGAAAGTTCGTGAGGCAGTGAGTAGAATAAAAGGAGGTAAGACAGCTGGGATTGATGGGATAAAGATAGAAATATTAAAAGCAGGTGGGATATAGTTTTGGAGTCGTTGGTGCTATTATTTAAAAAAAAAATCATGGAAGACGATAAGGCACCTAGGGATTGCAAGACAGCGTGCATTGCTCCTTTGTATAAAGGCAAAGAGGACAAAAGAGTGCAAAAATTTTAGGGGAATAAGTCTGTTGAGTATACCTGGTAAAGTGTATGGTAGAGTTATTATTTAAAGATTTAAGAGTAGAGGAGAGCAGATGAACAAGGAGGCTTTAGGAAAGGTAGGGGAAGGGGGATGTAGACCAAGTGTTTACAGTGAAACAAAGGTGGGCAGTATTTAGATTAGGGTAAAGAAGTTTTTGTGGCATTTATGGATTTGGAAAAGGCAGTATGACGGGGTGGATAGGAGGGCAATGTGTCGGATGTTGCAAGTGTATGGAATAGGAGGTAGGGTACTGATGTCACGGTAGGGGTGTCACGGTAGGGGTTTCACTGTAGGGGTGTCACGGTAGGGTGTCACAATGAGAGTGTCAGTTGTATTGTCAAAGTGGGAGTGCCTTAGGGGAAGTGTCACAATGGGAATGTCTCAGTGGGAGTTTAACAGTGAGAGTATAATATAGTGGCATAGTGTGATTTTTCACAGTGGAAGTGTCAAGGTGAGAGTGTCACAGTGGGAGTGTCTCAGTGTGAGCATCACAGTGGTAGTGTCACGGCGGGAGTGTCACAGCAGGACTGTCAAGGTTGGAGTGTCATAAGGGGTGAGTCATATTGGGTATGTCACAGGGGTAGTGTCACACTGGGAGTGTCAAAGTGGGAGTGTAAGGCTGGGTGAGTCACGTTAAGAGTGTAACAATAGGAGGGTCAGGGATGGACAGTCACTTTGGGAGTGACACTTTTGAGTGTCACAGTAAGAGCGTCACAGTCCAATTGTCACAGTGGGAGTGTCGGAGAGGGGTGTCACAGTAGTTGTTCTACAATATGCACAATGTCACAGTGGGATTATCAGGGTGGGAGTGTCACAGTGGGAGCATCACAGTGCGAGTATCACAGTCGTAGTGACACAGTGTAAGTGTCAGAGTAAAAGTGTCGCAGTGGGAGTGTCACAGCACGAGTGTCACAGTAGGGATGTCATAGTAGTAGTATGACGGTAGGGGGTGTCACAATGGGAGTGTCACATTTGGCGTGTCAAAGTGGGAGTGTCACAGTGGGAGTGTCAAAGGGGGAGAGTCAAAGTGGGAGAGTCAAAGTGGGAGTGTCACAGTGGGTGTGTTAAAGTGGGAGTGTCACAGTGTTAGCGTCACAGTTTTAATGTCTCAGTGGGAGTGTCACAGTGGGAGTGTCACAGTGGGGGTGTCACAGTGGGAGTCTCAAGTGGAAGTGTCAAAGTGGGAGTGTCACAGTTGTATTCTCAGAATGGGAGTGCAATAGGGGAAGTGTCACAGTGGTAATATCTCAGTGGGAGTTTAGCAGAGTATCATATAGTGTCAAATTGTGATTTTGACAGTGGAAGTGTCAAGGGGAGAGTTTCACAGTGGGAGTGTCTCACTGTGAGTGCCACAGTGATAGTGTGATGGGAGTATCATAGTGAAAGTGTCACACTGGGAGTATCACAGTAGTAGTGTTATGGTGGGAGTGTCATAATGGGAGTTTTACAGTGATAGTGTCAGAGTGGGAGTGTCACTGTGGGACTGTGTGGGTGGGAGTGTCAAGGTAAGAATACTCAGGGTGGGAGTGTGAAAGTGGAAGTGTCACGTTGGGAGTGTCAACCATAGTGTGTCACGGAGGGAGTGACCCGTTGGTAGTATCATGGTGGGATTGTCACAGTGGGAGTGTTACTTTTTGAGTGTCACTGTGGGAGTGTCAGGATGAGTATGTAACTGTTGGAGTGTCACAGTGGGAGTATAACGGAAAAAGTGTCAGGGTGTTATTGTCATAATGGGAGTGTCAGGGTGTTATTGTTATGGTGGGAGTGTCAGGGTGTATTGTCAGGGTGGGAGTGTCGATATGTTATTGTCAAGGTGTTATTGTCATGGTGGGAGTGTCATGGTGGGAGTGTCATGGTGGGAGTGTCATGGTGGGAGTGTCATGGTGGGAGTGTCATGGTGGGAGTGTCATGGTGGGAGTGTCATGGTGTTGTCAAGGTGAGAGTGTCATGGTGGGAGTGTCAAGGTGGAGTGTCAAGGTGAGAGTGTCAAGGTGAGAGTGTCATGGTGGGAGTGTCAGGGTGGGAGTGTCAGGGTGGGAGTGTCAGGGTGGGAGTGTCAGGGTGGGAGTGTCAGGGTGGGAGTCTCAGGGTGGGAGTCTCAGGGTGGGAGTCTCAGGGTGGGAGTCTCAGGGTGGGAGTCTCAGGGTGGGAGTGTTAGGGTGGGAATCTCAGGGTGTTAGTCTCAGGGTGGGATGGTCAAGGTGAGAGTGACATAATTGAAGTGACACAGTGCTAGTGTTAAAGTGGAAATGTCACAGTTTTAATGTCATTTATACTCTCAACAATACCAACATACGGCTGAGTCTGGCGTCAGTATTCTCAACAGTCTGGTACGGTACAGTCTGGTATCCATACTCTTAATAACAACAACATACCATAGTTTCTGAAGTCAACAACAAAAACATACTATTGGGTTTGGAGTCTATACTAATAACAACAGGAATCTTACCATAAAGTCTCACGTTACTTTCCGTCTCTCCCAGGGAGTTCTTGGCACCACAGACATAAGTTCCAAAGTCTTCCTTGTGTTTTAGGTTTCTTAGGAGGAGTTTCATGGTGGTGGTGTAACCAGTTCTTAGCTCCTGCGTCTCCTGTCTGCTGGAGTTGATCAGTAATTGATTGTTGAAACGCCAAAAGTGGACAGCATTAGGGAAGGCCGCTACTTGACACTCCAGTGTCACTGATGTGCCTACTGGGGCACCCACCAGCTGGTTGGGTACTGTGATCAGCGGCTGGACTGTCAACACGAAAACAAACATTAACTCATGTGTAAGTAGCTTAGGTGTACTTATGGTTTAGAAAGTAATTGTCATAAAATGAAAGTACACATAGAAAGAGAATGGGATGAGAGCATCAACAATATAGGCAATTAGATATTAGATAGGAGGGAGAGAGTATGTAGGAAGTAAATGTCTTCAGATATGTGGGAGTGGACTTGTCGGCAGATGGTTTTATAAGAGATGAGGTGAACCATTAAAATGACATAGAAAAAAAGGGGGTTGGTGCACTGAGGCATATGTGAAGTCCAAAAATTTTATCCATGGAGGCAAAAACGGAGAATGTACCAGAGTATAGAGATGCCAACACGGTAGTATAAGTGTGAAGCTTTGTTTTTCAGTTAGGAGGAGGAGAAGGCTGGAGGCTGGTGGAAGTAGAGATATAGTGTTTGAGGGTAATATGTGGCGTGAATATTATGCAGAGAATTAGGAGTTTGAAGATTAGGAAGAGATGTCGCGTTAACAAAAGTATTATTCAGAGGACTGAGGAGGCTCTGTTGAGGTACTTTGACATTTAGAAAATGCGGAGGTACGGATGTCTTCCAAAAAAAGCCATAAGTTAGGCTTAAAGTACCAACAGCTTGTGTGATCGTCTTAGGAATAGAGGGAAGTGTTTTTTTTTATGATTAGAAGTGCTTTTAAAATGTAAGTAAGGTAATATTTATGAACGAATTCAACAAAACTGGCTACCAGGACTTGAGTCCTGAAGGATGGAAGTACAGTGTTTACACTCTGAGGGAGAGGTGAGGATGGTGAAGTATGGAAGGTCATCTGAACTGTGATGTCAGAACCCTTCTGGCAAGACAGTAAGTAAATGGGTAACAAGTGTTTTCTTGGATATTGGGTCACTGTACCTCAGTGGGAAAAGGCCGGAGTGACAAAAATATACACTGTACATAGGAAAGGATGGAGGGAGGCGATAAATGAGGTTTTGTGTGGAAAGAGTTTGGACATCCAACAGGCATGTGTGAGCGTCTTAGAAAAGAGTGAGTCCAGATAAATGTTTTTTTTTAGGACCCGCAGAGCAGTTGGAGTGTGACAAGGACTCAATTTCAGTTAGACGGACTTGAGTCCTGGAGGTGGGAAGTACAGTACCTGCACTCTAAAGAAAGGGTTGGGAAATTTGCTGTTTGGAGAGTTATCTGAACTATTGTACATACGCATCTGTGTCAAGGCAGTGATAGTGTGAATGATGGAGAAAATATTTTTTTTAAAAAGAATTTAGAAGGCATCAAGATAACTTGCAAAGAACATCAAGGACGTCAAGTTAATTTACAAACCAGACATCAAGAAAATACAGTTGACGTTAAATAACACAGTGGACATTGAGGACAATTCTCTTGCTGATGGAAGGTGGGACTTTGTTGGTGGCGATACAGAGGTAGGCGCCCATATCCTTGCGTGTGACGCCCTTCAACACCAGCTCCCCTGAGTCTATGAACTTAACTGCTGCTGGTAGAAAGATACAAATAAAACCAGGCATAAAGACAGAAAAGGAGAGGGAATAGTAATAGGAGTTTAAAACATCAGGCTGTGTTCCCTTTCTCGTAATGAAGTCACAGTCTGTGATATTGAAGTTTTAACACACACACAATATATATATATATATATATATATATATATATATATATATATATATATATATATATATATATATATATATAGATAGATAATAGATAGTAAGGCAGTAGGTTGGTAGACAGTAACCACCCAGGGAGGTACTACCGTCCTACCAAATGAGTGTGAAACACAAGCCTGTAATTGTTTTGCATGATGGTAGGATTATTGGTCTCTTTTTCTGTCTCATAAACATTAAAGGTTGCAGGTATGTCTTGCTACTTCTACTTACACTTTGGTCACAATTCACAAGGATGTACAAGCATATATATACTAACCCCTCTGGGTTTTTCTTCTATTTTTCTTCCTAGTTCTTGTTCTTGTTTATTTCTGCTTATCTCCATGGGGAAGTGGAACAGAATTCTTCCTTCGTTAGCTCTGCGTCTCGTAAGATGTGACTAAATGCCGGGAACAATGGGCTAGTAACCCCTTCTGTATAAATTACTAAAAACAAGATAAGGACAAACTTTATAAAACTGGGTTGTCTGAATGTGCGTGGATGTAGTGCGGATGATAAGAAAGAGATGATTGCTGATGTTATGAATGAAAAGAAGTTGGATGTCCTGGCCCTAAGCGAAACAAAGCTGAAGGGGGTAGGCGAGTTTCAGTGGGGAGAAATAAATTAGATTAAGTCAGGAGTATCTGAGAGAGTTAGAGCTAAGGAAGGGGTGGCAATAATGTTGAAGGATCAGTTATGGAGAGAGAAGAGGGAACATAAATGTATAAATTCAAGGATTATGTGGATTAAAATAAGGGTCTGATGTGAAAAGTGTGTCATAATAAGTGCGTATGCACCTGGAGAAGAGAGGAGTGTAGAGGAGAGAGATTTTGGGAGATATTAAGCGAGTGTGTAGGAACTTTTGAACCAAGTGAGAGAGTAATCGTGTTAGGGGACCTAAATGCTAAAGTAGGAGATGCGTTTAGAGAGGGTGTGATAGGTAAGTTTGGGGTACCAGGTGTAAATGATAATGGGGAGCATTTGATTGAACTTTGTATAGAAAGGGGTTTGGTTATAGGTTAAGACTGTTGGGTAGACTTCAGGATGTTCATGTTTAAAGAGGGGCCACAGATATATCAGATCACTTTTTAGTTGTAGCTGCAATGAGAGTAAAGGTAGATGGGATACAAGGAGAATGGAAACAGCAAGTAAGAGAGATGAAGATTTATAAACTAAAGGAGGAGGCGGTTAGGGTAAGATATAAACAACTGTTGGAGGACAGATGGGCTAGTGAGAGTATAGGCAGTGGGGTAGAAGAGGTATGGGGTAAGTTTAAGAATATAGTGTTAGAGTGTTAAGCAGAAGTTTGTGGTTATAGGAAAGTGGGTGCAGGAGGGAAGATGAGTGATTGGTGGAACGATGATGTAAAGAGAGTAGTAAGAGACAAAAAGTTAGCATATGAGAGGTTTTTACAAAGTAGAAGTGATGTAAGGAGGGAGGAGTATATGGAGAGAAAAAGAGAGGTTAAGAAAGTGATGAAGCAATGTAAAAAGAGAGCAAATGAGAGGGTGGGTCAGATGTTATCAACAAATTTTGTTGATAATATGAAAAAGTTTTGGAGTGAGATTATAAAGCCACTGGCTTCTTTAGTCAAGTACAGTCCCATACAGTACATACAGTCCAGTACAGTCCCATACAGTACAGTCCCATACAGTACAGTCCAGTACAGTCCCATACAGTACAGTCCCGTATTGTCCCTTATAGTCCAGTACAGTCCAGTGTAGTCCCGTACAGTCCCGTACAGTCCAGTACAGTCCCGTACAGTCCAGTACAGTCCCGTACAGTCCAGTACAGTCCCGTACGTACAGTCCAGTACAGTCCAGTACAGTCCCGTACAGTCCAGTACAGTCCCGTACAGTCCAGTACAGTCCCGTACAGTCCAGTACAGTCCCGTACAGTACAGTCCAGTACAGTCCAGTACAGTCCCGTACAGTCCAGTACAGTCCCGTACAGTCCAGTACAGTACAGTCCCGTACAGTCCAGTACAGTCCCGTACAGTACAGTTCAGTACAGTCCCGTACAGTCCAGTACAGTCCCGTACAGTCCAGTACAGTCCCGTACAGTACAGTCCAGTACAGTCCCGTACATTACAGTACAATACAGTCCAGTACAGTCCCGTACAGTTCCGTACAGTCCCGTACAGTCCAGTAAAGTCCCGTACAGTCCAGTACAGTCCCGTACAGTCCAGTACAGTCCCATACAGTCCCGTACAGTTCAGTATATCCAGTACAGTCCAGTACAGTCCAGTACAGTCCAGTACAGTCCAGTACAGTCCAGTACAGTCCAGTACAGTCCAGTCCAGTACAGTCCAGTACAGTCCAGTACAGTCTCGTACAGTCCCGTACAGTCCCGTACAGTCCCGTACAGTCACGTACAGTCCCGTACAGTCCAGTACAGTCCCGTACAGTCACGTACAGTCACGTACAGTCCCGTACAGTCCCGTACAGTCCCGTACAGTCACGTACAGTCACGTACAGTCACGTACAGTCACGTACAGTCACGTACAGTCACATACAGTCCAGTACAGTCACGTACAGTCCAGTACAGTACCGTACAGCCACGTACAGTCACGTACAGTCCCGTACAGTCCAGTACAGTCCCGTACAGTACAGTCCCGTACAGTCCAGTACAGTCCCGTACAGTACAGTCCAGTACAGTCCCGTACAGTCCAGTACAGTCCCGTACAGTCCAGTACAGTCCCGTACAGTCCAGTACAGTCCCGTACATTACAGTACAATACAGTCCAGTACAGTCCCGTACAGTTCCGTACAGTCCCGTACAGTCCAGTAAAGTCCCGTACAGTCCAGTACAGTCCAGTACAGTCCAGTACAGTCCCATACAGTCCCGTACAGTTCAGTATATCCAGTACAGTCCAGTACAGTCCAGTACAGTCCAGTACAGTCCAGTACAGTCCAGTCCAGTACAGTCCAGTACAGTCCAGTCCAGTCCAGTACAGTTCCGTAAAGTCCAGTACAGTCCAGTCCAGTCCAGTCCAGTACAGTCCAGTACAGTTCCGTAAAGTCCAGTACAGTCCAGTACAGTCACGTACAGTTCCGTAAAGTCCAGTACAGTCCCGTACATTCCAGTACAGTCCAGTAAAGTCCAGTACAGTCCAGTAGTCACGTACAGTTCCATACAGTCCAGTACAGTCCAGTACAGTCCCATACAGTCCAGTACAGTCCAGTACAGTCCCATACAGTCCAGTACAGTCCCGTACAGTCACTTACAGTCACGTACAGTCACGTACAGTCCCGTACAGTCCCGTACAGTCCCGTACAGTCCCGTACAGTCACGTACAGTCACGTACAGTCCCGTACAGTCCCGTACAGTCACGTACAGTCACGTACAGTCCAGTACAGTCACGTACAGTCCCGTACAGTCCCGTACAGTCCCGTACAGTCCCGTACAGTCCAGTACAGTCCCGTACAGTCACGTACAGTCCCGTACAGTCACGTACAGTCACGTAAAGTCACGTACAGTCCGTACAGTCCCGACAGTACTCCGTACAGTCCAGTACAGTCCGTACAGTCACGTACAGTCACGTAAGTCACTTACAGTCCCATACAGTCAGAGTCACGCAGTCACGTACAGTCCCGTACAGTCACGTACAGTCCCGTACAGTCACGTACAGTCACGTACAGTCCCGTACAGTCACGTACAGTCCCGTACAGTCACGTACAGTCACGTACAGTCCAGTACAGTCACGTGCAGTCCAGTACAGTCCCGTACAGTCCAGTACAGTCACGTGCAGTCCAGTACAGTCACGTACAGTCCCGTACAGTCACGTACAGTCCCGTACAGTCCCGTATAGTCACGTACAGTCACGTACAGTCACGTACAGTCACGTACAGTCACGTACAGTCACGTACAGTCCCGTACAGTCCCGTACAATCACGTACAGTCACGTACAGTCCCGTACAGTCACGTACAGTCACGTACAGTCACGTACAGTCCCGTACAGTCACGTACAGTCACGTACAGTACGGGTACAGTCACGTACAGTCCCGTACAGCATCACGACAGTCCACAGTCACGTACAGTCACGTACAGTCACGTACAGTCACGTACAGTCACGTACAGTCACGTACAGTCCAGTACAGTCACGTACAGTCCGTACAGTCACGTACAGTCAACGGTTACAGTCACGTACAGTCACGTACAGTCCCGTACAGTCACGTACAGTCCAGTACAGTCCCGTACAGTCCCAGTAATCACGTCAGTCCGTACAGTCACGTACAGTCACGTACAGTCCCGTACAGTCCGTACAGTCCAGTACAGTCCCGTACAGTCACGTACAGTCACGTACAGTCCCGTACAGTCCCGTACAGTCACGTACAGTCCCGTACAGTCCCGTACAGCCCACGTACAGTCAGCGTACAGTCACGTACAGTCCGTACAGTCACGTCGTACAGTCACGTACAGTCCCGTACAGTCACGTACAGTCACGTACAGCCCACGTAATCAGTCACGTACAGTCACGTACAGTCGTACAGTCACGTACAGTCCAGTACAGTCACGTACAGTCCGTACAGTCCTGTACAGTCACGTACAGTCCGTACAGTCACGTACAGTCCCGTACAGTCACGTACAGTCACGTACAGTCCACGTACAGTCCCGTACAGTCACGTACGTCAGTCACTGTCGTACAGTCACGTACAGTCAGTACAGTCACGTACAGTCAGTACAGTCACGTACAGTCACGTACAGTCACGTACAGTCCAGTACAGTCACGTACAGTCCCGTACAGTCACGTACAGTCACCGTACAGTCACGTACAGTCAGTACAGTCCAGTACAGTCCGTACAGTCCGCTGTCAGTACGTCAGTACAGTCACGTACAGTCACGTACAGTCCCGTACAGTCCCGTACAGTCCCGTACAGTCCCGCGTCACGTACAGTCCCGTACAGTCACGTACAGTCACGTACAGTCACGTACAGTCCCGTACAGTCACGTACAGTCCCGTACAGTCCCGTACAGTCACGTACAGTCCCGTACAGTCCAGTACAGTCACGTACAGTCATGTACAGTCCCGTACAGTCCCGTACAGTCACGTACAGTCCCGTACAGTCCCGTACAGTCCCGTACAGTCACGTACAGTCACGTACAGTCACGTACAGTCACGTACAGTCACGTACAGTCACGTACAGTCACGTACAGTCACGTACAGTCACGTACAGTCCCGTACAGTCCCGTACAGTCCCGTACAGTCCCGTACAGTCCAGTACAGTCACGTACAGTCACGTACAGTCACGTACAGTCACGTACAGTCCAGTACAGTCCCGTACAGTCCCGTACAGTCACGTACAGTCACGTACAGTCACGTACAGTCACGTACAGTCACGTACAGTCCAGTACAGTCCCGTACAGTCACGTACAGTCACGTACAGTCACGTACAGTCACGTACAGTCACGTACAGTCCAGTACAGTCACGTACAGTCACGTACAGTCACGTACAGTCACGTACAGTCCCGTACAGTCACGTACAGTCCCGTACAATCACGTACAGTCCCGTACAGTCCAGTACAGTCACGTACAGTCCAGTACAGTCACGTACAGTCCAGTACAGTCCCGTACAGTCACGTACAGTCACGTACAGTCACGTACAGTCCCGTACAGTCACGTACAGTCCCCTACAGTCCCGTACAGTCACGTACACTCCCGTACAATCACGTACAGTCCCGTACAGTCCAGTACAGTCACGTACAGTCCAGTACAGTCACGTACAGTCCAGTACAGTCCCGTACAGTCACGTACAGTCACGTACAGTCACGTACAGTCCAGTACAGTCACGTACAGTCCCGTACAGTCCCGTACAGTCACGTACAGTCCCGTACAGTCCAGTACAGTCACGTACAGTCATGTACAGTCCCGTACAGTCCCGTACAGTCACGTACAGTCCCGTACAGTCCCGTACAGTCCCGTACAGTCACGTACAGTCACGTACAGTCACGTACAGTCACGTACAGTCACGTACAGTCACGTACAGTCACGTACAGTCCCGTACAGTCACGTACAGTCACGTACAGTCCCGTACAGTCACGTACAGTCACGTACAGTCACGTACAGTCACGTACAGTCACGTACAGTCCAGTACAGTCCAGTACAGTCCCGTACAGTCCCGTACAGTCACGTACAGTCCCGTACAGTCACGTACAGTCCCGTACAGTCCCGTACAGTCACGTACAGTCCCGTACAGTCACGTACAGTCCCGTACAGTCCCGTACAGTCACGTACAGTCCAGTACAGTCACGTACAGTCCCGTACAGTCACGTGCAGTCACGTACAGTCACGTACAGTCATGTACAGTCACGTACAGTCACGTACAGTCCCGTACAGTCACGTACAGTCACGTACAGTCCAGTACAGTCACGTACAGTCCAGTACAGAGAGAAGTTTAAGAATTAGAAGTGTCTCATTCTTAAACTTGGCGATTTTCTTAAGAATTTATATTAAAGAAAAATATCCTGTTAGAGGCGAATGGTTGTTATATATATCACCTTACATAGATTTTTTTATTCACAATACTTCAAGGATTTTCTGAAAATAGGACTATCGGGGGAATTTTCTTTGAGAGACGCATAACTAAGTATTGGTGGCGATGTCCTCTCCTACAGACTGTTCTGATCCAAGACTAGACAACGAGAACCCTGCGCCTGAAATATTCCAGTTACGGCCGTAACACTAGCAGTGTCCAAGGTATATTGTCCAAGGTATATTGTCCAGGGGGAATCAGTCACTGAGTTGGATAATTTGTTTTTCAATGGCAGCTGGGAGGTGTCACACAATTCGAGGGAAGGTGCCATGGTCAAGCCATTCCAGAGTGGCAGGACTGCCAGGTGATCCCGTATACAACAAGAACCTACGGGGGTCACACAGCTAATATTCTGCAGCCGATCAAAAAAAAAAATGAATGGCCACCAACATCACAATTTAATAAAATTGTTAAATTGAAACCAATGGAGCGTAATAACAATGTGAACTTTGTGTTTAACAAAACACATCAATGATAACAGTTTGAAGTTGGTCAGAAAAGTCTTTCTCATTTTATAACATCAACTGCATCAATTTATAATATCAACTGCATCAATGTATAACATCAACTGCATCAATGTATAATATCAACTGCATCAATGTATATAACATCAACTGCATCAATGTTTAACATCAACTGCATCAATGTATAACATCAACTGCATCAATGTATAACATCAACTGCATCAATGTATAACATCAACTGCATCAACTGCATCAATGTATATAACATCAACTGCATCAATGTATAACATCAACTGCATCAATGTATAACATCAACTGCATCAATGTTTAACATCAACTGCATCAATGTATAACATCAACTGCATCAATGTATAACATCAACTGCATCAATGTATAACATCAACTGCATCAACTGCATCAATGTATATAACATCAACTGCATCAATGTATAACATCAACTGCATCAATGTATATAACATCAACTGCATCAATGTATAACATCAACTGCATAAATTTATAACATCAACTGCATCAATGTATAACATCAACTGCATCAATGTATAACATTAACTGCATCAATGTATAACATCAACTGCATAAATTTATAACATTAACTGCATCAATGTATAACATCAACTGCATCAATGTATAACATCAACTGCATAAATTTATAACATCAACTGCATCAATGTATAACATCAACTGCATCAATGTATAACATTAACTGCATCAATGTATAACATCAACTGCATAAATTTATAACATCAACTGCATCAATGTATAACATCAACTGCATCAATGTATAACATCAACTGCATCAATGTATAACATCAACTGCATCAATGTATAACATCAACTGCATCAATGTATAACATCAACTGCATCAATGTATAACATCAACTGCATCAATGTATAACATCAACTGCATCAATGTATAACATCAACTGCATCAATGTATAACATTAACTGCATCAATGTATAACATCAACTGCATAAATTTATAACATCAACTGCATCAATGTATAACATCAACTGCATCAATGTATAACATCAACTGCATCAATGTATAACATCAGCTGCATCAATGTATAACTATCAATGATAAATCACATCAATGTATAACATCAACTGCATCAATGTATAACATCAACTGCATCAATGTATAACATCAACTGCATCAATGTATAACATCAACTGCATCAATGTATAACATCAACTGCATCAATGTATAACATCAACTGCATCAATGTATAACATCAACTGCATCAATGTATAACATCAACTGCATCAATGTATAACAACTACATCAATTTCAAATTTGTTTAAACTATATCAGAATCTAGACAACTTCGCATGTTTATTTGTGTTTATATTACAGTAAATTGGGAGGTGAGAAAGATGATAATGAGTGAGATGAGAGTGATTGTAGGAGATGAGAGAAAGTGTGGGAGATGAGAGTGAGCGTGGGTGATGAGAGAGAGAGAGAGAGAGAGATAAGAGTGGGCATGGGAAGTGAGAAATTTTTGGAGGAAATGAGTGTGGAAGATAAGAGGGAGTGTGAGAGACGAGAGTGAACGTGGGAGATGAGAGAAAGCTGGTGATGAGAGTGAGGGAGTGGAAAGTGAATGAGGGAGGTGAGGTTTGACTGTGAGAAATGAAAGTGAATGGTAAATGAGAGTGAAGGCTGGAGACGAAAATGAATGATGGTTACGAGAGTGAGTGACAGAGATGCTGAATATATGAGATGAAAGAAAATGAGGGAGCTGAGACTGAGTGTAGAGAGTGAGAGAGCTGAGAGTGAGTGCATGACATTAGAGTGAGGAAATGCAAAGAGGCAGCTGCTTGAGCCTAAGCAAGCCAGGAGCCATCACTGTTACCAACCTTGGCTGCCTCTGGAGGTGGTGAAGGGCAGACCATCCTCCCTGGTCCAGCGTATGTGAGGCTTGGGAACACCTGTAGCACGACACACCAGTCGTACGTCGTCGCTCTCCTGTACTGACACGTGCGACTGACTGCTCTCTGCGTCTACAAACTGAGGAGGTACTGAAAGTACCCATGGATGGGAAAGCCAGAAAGATATTAACTGAATGTGTGTAACCCAGAGAAAGACAGAAAAATGTTAAATAAACAGGTTTAACCCATGGAAAGCCAGAAACATAGTACCCTGGGGAATATCAGACAGTACCCTGGGGAATGTCAGACAGTACCCTGGGGAATGTCAGACTGTACCCTGGGGAATGTCAGACTGTACTCTGGGGAATGTCAGACTGTACCCTGGGGAATGTCAGACTGTACTCTGGGGAATATCAGACAGTACCCTGGGGAATGTCAGACTGCACCCTGGGGAATGTCAGACTGTACCCTGGGGAATGTCAGACTGTACCCTGGGGAATGTCAGATTGTACTCTGGGGAATGTCAGACAGTACCCTGGGAATGTCAGACTGCACCCTGGGAATGTCAGACTGTACCCTGGGAATGTCAGACTGTACCCTGGGAATGTCAGACTGTACTCTGGGAATATCAGACAGTACCCTGGGAATGTCAGACTGCACCCTGGGAATGTCAGACTGTACCCTGGGGAATGTCAGACTGTACCCTGGGGAATGTCAGACTGTACTCTGGGGAATATCAGACAGTACCCTGGGGAATGTCAGACTGCACCCTGGGGAATGTCAGAAACTTGTTAATCGAACAAGTGTAACGCTGTTAAAGCTAGAAAGATTGTAAGTGAAAGTGTCCCAGGGTAAGGCAGAAAAGAAGTTAAGTGAACAACAGTATCCCAGGGTAAGGCAGAAAAGAAGTTAAGTGAACAACAGTACCCCAGGGTAAGGCAGAAAAGAAGTTAAGTGAACAACAGTACCGCAGGGTAAGGCAGAAAAGAAGTTAAGTAAACAACAGTATCCCAGGGTAAGGCAGAAAAGAAGTTAAGTAAACAACAGTATCCCAGGGTAAGGCAGAAAAGAAGTTAAGTGAACAACAGTACCCCAGGGTAAGGCAGAAAAGAAGTTAAGTGAACAACAGTATCCCAGGGTAAGGCAGAAAAGAAGTTAAGTGAACAACAGTACCCCAGGGTAAGGCAGAAAGAAGTTAAGTGAACAACAGTATCCCAGGGTAAGGCAGAAAGAAGTTAAGTGAACAACAGTACCCCAGGGTAAGGCAGAAAAGAAGTTAAGTGAACAACAGTATCCCAGGGTAAGGCAGAAAAGAAGTTAAGTAAACAACAGTATCCCAGGGTAAGGCAGAAAAGAAGTTAAGTGAACAACAGTATCCCAGGGTAAGGCAGAAAAGTTAAGTGAACAACAGTATCCCAGGGTAAGGCAGAAAAGAAGTTAGGTGAACAACAGTATCCCAGGGTAAGGCAGAAAAGAAGTTAAGTGAACAACAGTATCCCAGGGTAAGGTAGAAAAGAAGTTAAGTGAACAACAGTACCCCAGGGTAAGGTAGAAAAGAAGTTAAGTGAACAACAGTATCCCAGGGTAAGGCAGAAAAGAAGTTAAGTGAACAACAGTATCCCAGGGTAAGGCAGAAAAGAAGTTAAGTGAACAACAGTATCCAGGGTAAGGCAGAAAAGAAGTTAAGTGAACAACAGTATCCCAGGGTAAGGCAGAAAAGTTAAGTGAACAACAGTATCCCAGGGTAAGGCAGAAAAGAAGTTAAGTGAACAACAGTATCCCAGGGTAAGGCAGAAAAGAAGTTAAGTGTACAACAGTATCCCAGGGTAAGGCAGAAAAGAAGTTAAGTGAACAACAGTATCCCAGGGTAAGGCAGAAAAGAAGTTAAGTGAACAACAGTACACCAGGGTAAGGCAGAAAAGAAGTTAAGTGAACAACAGTATCCCAGGGTAAGGCAGAAAAGAAGTTAAGTGAACAACAGTATCCCAGGGTAAGGCAGAAAAGAAGTTAAGTGAACAACAGTATCCCAGGGTAAGGCAGAAAAGAAGTTAAGTGAACAACAGTATCCCAGGGTAAGGCAGAAAAGAAGTTAAGTGAACAAGAAAAACTCATGGAAAGCCAGTAAGATCTTTAATACATATTAAACAAACAATATTTATTGTGTATTAAGAGACTATTCAGATTATTATCTTTATTATAGCATAAAGTCGACCAATAATAAGATAAGCTCCATTACATCACTAAGCTCACCATATAGACTACATTCATTATATCAATAACCTGGCCAATACTCATAGACACCCTTCATTAAAAACTCTCATCTAAGTAAAGACTACCTTCATCAAGTCACTAACCTGGCAAACGTTTATACATTACCCTTATTATATCATTAAAATGACCAATGATTATACACTGCCTTCATTATGTCAATAACCCGACCACTGTCACTAACCTGGTCCCTAGTCACTTCTACAGGTGATACCTCCATATATATATATATATATATATATATATATATATATATATATATATATATATATATATATATATATATATATATGTGCCGATTAGGTAAAACTTGCGATTTTGGCTTAAATAGCAACGCTCACCTTGCCATATAAGACAAGTGAAAATTTGTGTAGGCAATAATTTCGCCAAAATCATTCTGAACATAACGAAAAAAATATATTTCATTGTGTTTGTTTATTATTAAATTATTGTTAAAGTATCTAAAATATATTTAGTTGGGTTAGGCTAAATTAAATTGCGCTTGTTGTAATAAGGTTAGGTAGGTTTTCAAAGTTTCTCTTGGTACAAAATTATAAATTCTTACATTAACATAAATGAAAAAAAATATATCTTTAAACGTATAAGAGAAAATTTTAGAAAGGACTTAATTTTAGATGAGTTCTTGCTAATTGACCAGTTTTACCTAATCGGCACGACATATATATATAATTTATTTATTTATTAACACATCGGCCGATTCCCACCAAGGCAGGGTAGCCCGAAAAAGAAAAACTTTCACCATCATTCACTCCATCACTGTCTTGCCAGAGGGGTGCTTTACACTACAGTTATAAAACTGCAACATTAACACCCCTCCTTCAGAGTGCAGACACTGTACTTCCCATCTCCAGGACTCAGTCCGGTCTGCCGGTATCCCTGAATCCCTTCATAAATGTTACTTTGCTCACACTCCAACAGCACGTCAAGTATTAAAAACCATTTTTCTCCATTCACTACTATCAAATACGCTCACGCATGCTTGCTGGAATTCCAAGCCTCTCGCACACAAAACCTCCTTTACCCCCTCCCTCCAACCTTTCCTAGGCCGACCCCTACCCTGCCTTCCCTCCACTACAGATTTATACCCTCTCGAAGTCATTCTATTTTGTTCCATTCTCTCTACATGTCCAAACCACCTCAACAACCCCTCCTCAGCTCTCTGGATAAGTTTTTGTAATCCCGCACCTCTTCCTAATTTCCAAACTCCGAATTCTCTGCATTATATTCACACCACACATTGACCTCAGACACGACATCTCCACTGCCTCCAGCCTTCTCCTCGTTGCAACATTCATCACCCATGCTTCACACCCATGTAAGAGTGTTGGTATAACTATACTCTCATACATTCCCCTCTTTACTTCCATGGGCAAAGTTCTTTGTCTCCACAGACTCTGAAGAGCACCACTCACCCTTTTCCCCTCATGACTTCTATGATTCACCTCATCCTTCATAGACCCATCTGCTGACATGTCCACTCCCAAATATCTGAATACATTCACCTCCTCCATACTCTCTCCCTCTAATCTGATATCCAATCTTTCGTCACCTAATCTTTTGTTATCCTCATCACCTTACTCTTTCCTATATTCACTTTCAATTTTCTTCTTTTACATACCCTACCAAATTCATCCACTAACTTTTGCAACTTCTCTTCAGAATCTCCCAAAAGCACAGTGTCATCAGCAAAAAGCAACTGTGACAACTCCCAATTTGTATTTCATTCTTTGTCTTTTAACCCCACACCTCTTGCCAAGACCCTCGCATTCACTTCTCTTACAACCCCATCTATAAATATATTGAACAACCCCGGTGACATCACACATCCTTGTTTAAGGCCTACTTTTACTGGGAAATAATCTCCCTCTCTCCTACACACTCTAACCTGAGCCTCACTATCCTCATAAAAGCTCTTCACTGCTCAGTAACCTATCTCCTTTTCCATACATGTGCAACATCTGCCACATTGCCCCCCTATCCACCCTATCATACGCCTTTCCAAATCCATAAAAGCCACAAAAACCTCTTAACCCTTATCTAAATACTGTTCACCTATATGTTTCACTGTACCCACTTGGTCTACACACCCCCTACCTTTTCTAAAGCCCCCTTGTTCATCTGCTATCCTGCTCTCCGTCTTACTCTTAATTCTTTCAATAATAACTCTACCATACACTTTAAAAGGTATACTCAACAGCCTTATTCCTCTATAATTTTTGCACTCTCTTTTGTCCCCTTTGCCTTTATACAAAGGAAGAATACACGCTCTCTGCAAGTCCCTAGGTACCTTACCCTCTTCCATACATTTATTAAATAATAGCACCAACCACTCCAAAACTATATCCACGTTTGCTTGTAACATTTCTATCTTTATCCCATCAATCCCAGCTGCCTTACCCCCTTTCATTCTACCCACTGCCTCACGAACTTCCCCCACACTCACAACTGGCTCTTCCACACTCCTACTAGATGTTATTCCTCCTTGCCCTATTCACGAAATCACAGCTTCCCTGTCTTCGTCAACATTTAACAACTCCTCAAAATATTCCCTCCATCTTCCTGATATCTCTAACACTCCATTTAATAACTCTCCTCTCCTATTTTTAACTGTCAAATCCATTTGTTCCCTAGTCTTCCTCAACTTATTAATCTCACTCCAAAACTTTTTCTTATTTTCAACAAAATTTGTTGATAACATCTCACCCACTCTCACATTCGCTCTCTTTTTACATTGCTTCACCACTCTCTTAACCTCTCTTTTTCTCTCCATATACTCTTCCCTCTTTGCATCACTTCTACTTTGTAAAAACATCTCATATGCTAGCTTTTTCTCCCTTACTACTCTCTTTACATCATTCCACCAATCGCTCTACTTCCCTCCCGCACCCACTTTCCTGTAACCACAAACTTCTGCTGAACACACTAACACTACATTCTTTAACCTACCCCATACATCTTCGACCCCATTGCCTACACTCTCACTAGCCCATCTATCCTCCAATAGTTGTTTATATCTTACCCTAACTGCCTCCTCTTTTAGTTTATAAACTTTCACCTCTTTCTTTCTTACTGCTTCTATTTTCCTTGTATCCCATCTACCTTTTACTCCCACTTTAGCTACAACTAAAAAGTGATCTGATATATCTGTGGCCCCTCTATAAACATGTACATCCTGAAGTCTACTCAACAGTCTTTTATCTACCAATACATAGTCCAACAAACTACTGTCATTACGCCCTACATCATATCTTGTATACTTATTTCTCTTTTCCTTAAAATATGTATTACCTATAACTAAACCTTTTTCTATACAAAGTTCAATAAAAGGGCTCCCATTATCATTTACACCTGGCACCCCAAACTTACCTACCACACAGTCTCTACATGTTTCTCCTACTTTAGCATTTAGGTCCCCTACCACAATTACTCTCACTTTTTTCAAAAGTTCCTATACATTCGCTTAACATCTCCAAAAATCTCTCTCTCTCCTCTACACTCCTCTCTTCTCCAGGTGCATACACGCTTATTATGACCCACTTTTCGCATCCGACACTTATTTTAAACCACATAATCCATGAATTTACACATTTATATTCCCTCTTCTCCTTCCATAACTGGTCCTTCAACATTATTGCTACCCCTTCCTTAGCTCTAACTCTCTCAGATACTCATGACTTAATCCCATTTATTTCTTCCCACTGAAACTCGCCTACCCCCTTCAGCTTTGTTTCGCTTAGGGCCAGGACATCCAACTTCTTTTCATTCATAACATCGGCAATCATCTCTTTCTTATCATCCGCACTACATCCACGCACATTCAAACATCCCAGTTTTATAAAGTTTTTCTTCTTCTCTTTTTTAGTAAATGTGTATAGGAGAAGGGGTTACTAGCCCATTGCTCCCGGCATTTTAGTCGCCTTATACGACACGCATGGCTTACGGAGGAAAGATTCTTTTCCACTTCCCCATGGACAATAGAGGAAATAAAGAACAAGAGCTATCAGGAAAAAAAAGAAAAACCTAGATGTGTGTATGTATATATATGTATGTGCATGCCAGTGTAGTGTGACCTAAAGTATAAGTAGAAGTAGCTAGTTATACCTGTTATCCAGCAAGTTTATGACGCAGAAAAAAGACACCAGCAATCCTACCATCATGTGAAACAGTTTCAGGTTTCTGTTTCACAGTCACCTGGCAGGATGGTAGTACCTCCCTGGGTGGGTGCTGTCTACCAACCTACTACCTATTATATATATATATATATATATATATATATATATATATATATATATATATATATATATATATATATATATATATATATATATATATATATAAGTGTGCCGATTAGGTAAAACTTGCGATTTTGGCTTAAATAGCAACGCTCACGTTCCATATAAGACAAGTGAAAATTTGTGTATGCAATAATTTCGCCAAAATCATTATGAACATAACGAAAAAATATATTTCATTGTGTTTGTTTATTATTAAATTAATGTTAACGTATCTAAAATATATTTAGTTGGGTTAGGCTAAATTAAATTGCGCTTGCTATAATAAGGTTAGGTAGGTTTTCAAAGTTTCTCTTGGTACAAAATTATAAATTCTTACATTAACATAAATGAAAAAATATATCTTTAAACGTATAAGAGAAATTTTAGAAAGGACTTAATTTTATATGAGTTCTTGCTAATTGACCAGTTTTACCTAATCGGCACGACATATATATATATATATTATATATAATATATATATATATATTATATATATATATATATATATTATATATAATATATATATATATTATATATAATATATATATATATATTATATAATATATATATAAATACATAATATACCTAATATATATATATATATATATATATATATATATATATATATATATATATATATATATATATATATATATATATATATATATATATATATATATATATATATATATATATATATATCGTGCCGAATAGGTAAATATTGCTCTTCTCGCCGAATAAGGCAAGCAAAAATTTGTGTATGCAATAATTCCGCAAAAATCATTCTGAACCTAACAAAAAATATATTTCATTGTGTTTATTATTAATTTATTATAAAATTATCAAAAATATATTGAGTTGGGTTAGGCTAAATTAAATTGCGCTTGTTATAATAAGGTTAGGAAAGTTTTCTAACATGACTCACGAAATCGTAATGACATGATTGCAAACAAACCATACTACGGGTGGGATTCGAACCCGCGGTCAGAGAGTCTCAAAACTCCAAACCGTCGCATAAGCCACTGGGCCAGCTAGCAGTGGCTTACGCGACGGTCTGGAGTTTTGAGACTCTCCGACCGCGGGTTCGAACCCACCCGTGGTATGGTTTTTTTTCTAAGATTCTCTTGGTACAAAATTATTTTTTACATTAACATAAATGGAAAAAAAATCTTTAAACATATAAGAGAAAATTTTAGAAAGAACTTAATTTTAAATGAGTTCTTGTGTGTCGTGGGTGTCTTTCATAGATTGGGTATAATAATACAGACGAGCTTGGATGGTAACTTGCTGTATTGAAGGTAATATATGGGAGAAATCTCAGTGCCTTCGCCTGACGCCTGTCTACACACTGACTGTCCGTTGGTAACTGAGGTGTGGAGTGCCAAGGAGCGTTCATATTCGAAGACTGGCCTTTGACACTGCTTAGGTCATCAAGAAAGGCTGTAACGGCCAACAGTCACTCATGACTCAGTAACGGTTATAAGCTACTATGTACTATCACTGAACTTGCAGTGACACTTGCTAATTGACCAATTTTACCTATTCGGCAAGACATATGCAATAAAATTACAGTAAACAGGTGATATCACAAAATACAGAACAACCTAGGGAAAGAATGAATTTGATAGTTAAAAATAGGAGAAGAGAGTTATTAAATGGAGAGTTAGAGGTATCGGGAAGATGGAGGGAATATTTTGAGGAATTGTTAAATGTTGATGAAGATAAGGAAGCTGTGATTTCGTGTATAGAGCAAGGAGGAATAACATCTTGTAGGAGTGAGGAAGAACCAGTTGTGAGTGTGGGGAAAGTTCTTGAGGCAGTGAGTAGAATGAAAGGGGGTAAAGCAGCTGGATTGATGGGATAAAGATAGAAATGTTGAAGCCTGTGGGGATATAGTTTTAGAGTGGTTAGTGTTTTTATTTAATAAATGTATGGAAGAGGGTAAGGTACCTAGGGATTGGCAGAGAGCGTGCATAGTTCCTTTGTGTAAAGGCAAAGGGGAAAAAAAGAGTGCAAAAATCATTTGGGAATAAGTCTGTTGAGTATAACTGGTAAAGTGTATGATAGTTATTATTGAAAGAATTAAGAGTAAGATGGAGGGTAGAATAGTAGGTGAACAGGAGGCTTTAGGAAGCGTAGGGGGTGTGTAGACCAAGTGTTTGCAGTGAAACATATAGGTGAATAGTATTTAGATAAGGGTAAAGAAGTTTTTGTGGCATTTATGGATTGGAAAAAGCGTATGACAGGGGATAAGGGGGCAATGTGGCAGAGGTTGCAAAAGTTTAGAATCGGAGTTAGGTTATTGAAAGCAGTGCAAAGTATTTATGAGGATACTGAGGCTCAAGTTAGAGTATGTAGGCGAGAGGGAGATTATTTCCCAGTAAAAGTAGACCTTATAAAAATATGTGTGATGTCACTGTGGTTGTTCAATATATTTATAGATGGAGTTGTAAGAGAAGTGAATGTCTGTCTGACACAGCAACATCTTGGGATCTTGATACAAACGAATTCTTCAACACTTGTCCAACCTTTGGATGAAGACCTACTTCGACTAGTGGATGGTACCACTATGACCCCGGCTCCTCCTGCTTTGCCTCACCTGACTACAGTATATAAGCTACTTCTATGGCTCTATGCTGTACTTTCTACAAGATTGATGGACTGAACACATCGACTCCAGGCCGAGGGACTGATTACCTCAAACTTCTTTCCTTACACCTTTCTGCTTTGTATTGGACTGATGAAGCCACTGTGTGGCGAAACGTTTCCTCAATAAAGATACCCAAGTGTTGCATATGTGTCTAATTTATAAGAGAAGTGAATGCTCGGGTGTTGGCAAGAGGTGTGGGGTTAAAAGAAAAGAATCTAACACAAAGTGTGAGTTGTCACAGTTGCTCTTTGCTGATGACACTGTGCTTTTGAGAGTTTCTGATGAGAAGTTGCAGAGGTTGGTGGATGAGTTTGGTAGGGTATGTAAAAGAAGAAAATTAAAAGTGAATATAGGAAAGAGTAAGGTGATGAGGATTACAAAAAAAAATTGGAAACTAAAGATTGGATATCAGATTAGAAAGAGAAAGAATGGAGGAGGTTAATGTATTCATATATTTAGGAGGTGAATCATAAAACTGACGAGGGAAAAAGGTGAGTGGTGCACTGAGGAGTGTGTGGAGACAAAGAACTTTGTCCACGGAAGCAAAGAGGGAAATGTATGAGAGTATAGTTACACCAACGCTCTTATATGGGTGTGAGGCATGGGTTGTGAATGTTGCAACAAGGAGAAGGCTGGAGGCAGTGGAGATGTCATGTCTGAGGGCAATGTGTGGTGTGAATATAATGCAGGAACAGTAGTTTGGAAAGTAGGAGGTGCAGGATTCCAAAACTATTATCCAGAGGGCAGAGGGTTGGAGGTGGTTCGGACATGTAGAGGCTAAACAAAATAGAATAACTGAGGTATAAATCTAAAGTTGAGGAGGCGGGATAGGGTCCCTAAGAAGATTGGAGGAAGGGGTAAAGGGGTTTGGAGGGGCTTGGACTTTCAGCAAGCATACGTGAGCGTGTTAGGAAAGGGAGACAAATGGTTTTAGACTTGTCGGGCTGTTGGAGTTTGAGCAGGGGTAATATTTATGAAAGGATTCAGGAAAACGCCAGGCCGGACTTGAGTCCTGGAGATGGGAAGTACAGTGTCTGCACTCTGAAGGAGGGGTGTTAATGTTGCAGTTTCATAACTGTGGTGTAAGCACGCCTCTAACAAGATAGTGATGGAGTGAATGATGAATGCTTTTCTATTTCGGGCCACCCTGCCTCGGGAAACGGCGAGTGTTAAAAAAATATAAATTTATTTTATAATGCTATCGTAAAAGTGTAGTCTAACTGTATTGTTAAATATTCTGGACAGAATAACCTTGAAATATATTTAACCTGTTTTGCATAACTTCAGATACGTATACTGTATTTAAATTGTGTATTAATTTATCCTTAATCCTCCTGGCATAAATAAACTGATATTTACATTTCAATTAATAGTGGTAATGTTATTTGGGTAATTTTTATTTTTATTGTCATTGTACAAGACTGTGTTGGCATGCAATATATGAAGTACTAGTCAGACCCCTGTACGACAGGTCATACCTGGTACTGGTTATTTAATCAGACCAGGTCACACCTGGTAGTTATGACACTAAGTCAGGTCACAGCTGGTAGTGGTCATAAAATAAGTCAGGTCACACCTGGTAGTCATACTGCTGTAGGTCATGTCACACCTGGTAGTTACAGTGCAGGTCAGGTCACACCTGGTAGCAATTAGATACACTGTAGGTCAGGTCACACCTGGTAGTAATTAGATACACTGCAGGTCAGATCACACCTGGTAGTAGTCAGATACACTGCAGGTCAGGTCACACCTGGTAGTAGATACTCTGCAGGTCAAGTCGCACCTAGTAGTAGTGAGATACACTACAGGTCAGGTCACACCTGGTATTAGTCAGATACACTGCAGGTCAGGTCACACCTGGTAGTAGTCAGATACACTGCAGGTCAGGTCACACTTGAGTAGTCACACTGCAGGTCAGGTCACACCTGGTAGTAGTCACATACACAGCAGGTCAGGTCACACCTAGTAGTATATACTCTGCAGGTCAGGTCACCTGGTAGTAGATACTCTGCAGGTCAGGTCACACCTGGTAGTAGTCAGATACACTGCAGGTCAGGTCACACCTGGTAGTGATGACGGTATTCCTTGCTGGCTTTAATTAAATCTCTCATTATAGCTGGAATAGATATAGTTACAATGATAGAAAACGCGAAACTCGTGTGGGGTAATACAGCTGTTATTGTAGTATACAATATACTGCAGTGATAATTTTGTGCTGACATGTGTTGCAACACCCAGCTGAGACAACTGTTATCCGGATATCACGATAAGATCAGCTACTGTTCTTTGAAAAATAGAACTACCGTCTTGTTCCACAGATCTAACCTGATGTATATCGTTGTGCAAGCTCTGCGTGACCCCTACGAGCTTGACGCTTCTGCGTGAAGAGAATAAGGTAATGCGCCTAAAAGTAAAATAATGGAGGATAGGACACAATGACTATAGAACTGCTCCTGTAGCTACAAACCCAAGACAGAACTCCACGAGCATAGCTCTACTACTGTAGAGCTATGTTCCGTAGAAGGGTCTGCAGAGCATACATAGCTCTACTACTGTAGAGCTATGTTTCGTAGAAGGGTCTGCAGAGCATACATAGCTCTACTACTGTAGAGCTATGTTCCGTAGAAGGGTCTGCAGAGCATACATAGCTCTACTACTGTAGAGCTATGTTCCGTAGAAGGGTCTGCAGAGCATACATAGCTCTGGTCCTATAACTGAAAACAAAATATCAGGAGAAAATTCAAACATCGGTTAGTTCAGGTATCGTAAATGAATTACCACTACAATACCTGTGATCGTGTAACTGAAACCGCGGAAATACTGGTCACCACAAGTAGGAAATAGGTGTTCTTGTGACAGTCTTACGTCAGTGTTTACAGATACACAACCCCACAAAGGAGCCCTACACCTGTAACTACACTGAAGATGGCTCTGGTCCTGTAAATATACACAATAATGACAAGACACGTCAAAAATAATTATCTTGCTGTAAAACAAGCACTTAAGACAGCACACACACCACAATGAGGCCTGGTCACAGACCGGGCCGCAGGGGCGTTGACCCCTGGAACTCTCTCCAGGTAAACAAGCACAAATTTGCTATGCTGGTCGCGTGTTGTAACTACGAACACTGACTTCAGAACACCACGAGCAGAACTGCTCCTGTAACTACAAACGCTGAAGCCTGAACTACATACACTGTACTTTCCTGTACCTCCAGTTAAAATAACGCCATAAGTAAATTCTTACCTACAACCTGGACATATCCAACTCTGTTTATAGCTGGTTCGATGTTAACTTGACACACGTAGTACCCGGTGTCATCGGGTTGGACGCTCCGTATATGTAATGTCCAGGTTGTTGGGTCGTCTCGGGTGACCCGGAACCTGGGAATAAGTGTGATCGTCGTCTCGTCTATGGTGAGCAGCATCACCCGGTTCAGGTGCATCCACGTCACCTGAAAGACGTGTGAAGGTTATCAGGAGAGAGTACGGACAAATAGGGATAACATTCACGTACATTCAACAAGATAAACAATAAACTCATGTTATCATTCGCTCATGAAATACACACATCTAGGTTTTCTTCTTTTTCTTAATAGCTCTTGTTCTTTTTATTTTCTCTATTGTTCATGGGGAAGTGGAAAAGAATCTTTCCTCCGTAAGCCATGCGTGTCGTATGAGGCGACTAAGATGCCGGGAGCAATGGGCTAGTAACCCCTTCTCCTGTACAAATCTACTAAAAACGAGAAGAAGAAAAACTTTATAAAATGGGTTGTCTGAATGTGCGTGGATGTAGTGCGGATGATAAGAAAGAGATGATTGCCGATGTTATGAATGAAAAGAAGTTGGATGTCCTGGCCCTAAGACGAAACAAAGCTGAAGGGGTAGGCGAGTTTCAGTGGGGAGAAATAAATGGGATTAGAGTCAGGAGTATCTGAGAGAGTTAGAGCTAAGGAAGGGTACAATAATGTTGAAGGATCAGTTATGGAAGGAAAAGAGGAATATAAATGTGTAAATTCAAGGATTATGTGGATTAAAATAAGGGTCGGATGCGAAAAGTGGGTCATAATAAGCGTGTATGCACCTGGAGAAGAGAGGAGTGTAGAGGAGAGAGATTTTGGGAGATGTTAAGCGAATGTATAGGAACTTTTGAACCAAATGAGAGAGTAATTGTGGTAGGGGACCTAAATGCTAAAGTGGGAGAAACATGCAGAGAGGTGTAGTAGGTAAGTTTGGGGTGCCAGGTGTAAATGATAATGGGAGCCCTTTGATTGAACTTTGTATAAAAAAGGGGTTTAGTTATAGGTAATACATATTTTAAGAAAAAGAGGATAAATAAGTATACAAGATATGATGTAGGGCGTAATGACAGTAGTTTGTTGGACTATGTATTGGTAGATAAAAGACTGTTGAGTAGACTTCAGGATGTACATGTTTATAGAGGGCTACAGATATATCAGATCACTTTTAGTTATAGCTACAGTGGGAGTAAAAGGTAGATGGGATACAAGGAAAATAGAATCAGTAAGTAAAGAGAGGTGAAGGTTTATAAACTAAAAGAGGAGGCAGTTAGGGTAAGATATAAACAACTATTGGAGGATAGATGGGCTAGTGAGAGTGTAGGCAATGGGGTCGAAAATGTATGGGGTAGATTTAAAAATGTAGTGTTAGAGTGTTCAGCAGAAGTTTGTGGTTACAGGCGAGTGGGTGCAGGAGGGAAGAGGAGCGATTGGTGGAATGATGATGTAAAAGAGAGTAGTAAGGGAGAAAAAGTTAGCATATGAGAGGTTTTTACAAAGTAGAAGTGATGCAAGGAGGGAAGAGTATATGGAGAGAAAAAGAGAGGTTAAAGAGTGGTGAAGCAATGTAAAAAGAGAGCAGATGAGAGAGTGGGTGAGATGTTATCAGCAAATTTTGTTGAAAATAAGAAAAGTTTTGGAATGAGATTAATAAGTTGAGGAAGCCTAGAGAACAAATGGATTTGACAGTTAAAAATAGGAGAGGAGAGTTATTAAATGGAAGTTAGAGGTATCGGGAAGATGGAGAGAATATTTTGAGGATTTGTTAAATGTTGATGAAGACAGGGAAGCTGTGATTTCGTGTGTAGGGCAAGGAGGAATAACATCTTGTAGGAGTGTGGAAGAGCCAGTTGTGGGTGTAGGGAAGTTCGTGAGGCAGTGGGTAGAATGAAAGGGGTAAGGCAGCTGGGATTGATGGGATAAAGATAGAAATGTTAAAAGCAGGTGGGGATATAATTTTGGAGTGGTTGGTGCTATTATTTAATAAATGTATGGAAGAGGGTAAGGTACCTAGGGATTGGCAGAGAGCGTGTATTGTTCCTTTGTATAAAGGCAAAGGGGACAAAAGAGAGTGCAAAAATTATAGGGGAATAAGTCTGTTGAGTGTACCTGGTAAAGTGTATGGTAGAGTTATTATTGAAAGAATTAAAGTAAAACAGAAAGCAGGATAGCAGATGAACAAGGGGCTTTAGGAAAGGTAGGGGTGTGTAGACCAAGTGTTTACAGTGAAACATATAGGTGAACAGTATTTGGATAAGGGTAAAGATGTTTTGTGGCATTTATGGATTTGGAAAAGGCGTATGATAGGGTAGATAGGGGGCAATGTGGCAGATGTTGCAGGTGTATGGAATAGGAGGAAGGTTACTGAAAGCAGTGAAGAGTTTTTATGAGGATAGTGAGGCTCAGGTTAGAGTGTGTAGGAGGGAAGGGGACTATTTCCCAGTAAAAGTGGGCCTTAGACAAGGATGTGTGATGTCACCGTGGTTGTTCAATATATTTATAGATGGGGTTTGTAAGAGAAGTGAATGCGAGGGTCTTGGCAAGAGGTGTTGGGCTAAAAGATAAAGAAGCAAATACAAAGTGGGAGTTGTCACAGTTGCTTTTGCTGATGACACTGTGCTTTGGGAGATTCTGAAGAGAAGCTGCAGAGGTTGGTGGATGAATTTGGTAGGGTGTGTAAAGAAGAAAATTGAAAGTGAATATAGGAAAGAGTAAGGTGATGAGGATAACAAAAAGAATAGGTGACGAAAGATTGGATATCAGATTGGAGGGAGAGAGTATGGAGGAGGTGAATGTATTCAGATATTTGGGAGTGGACATGTCGGCGGATGGGTCTATGAAGGATGAGGTGAATCATAGAATTGATGAGGAAAAGGGTGAGTGGAGCACTTCGGAGTCTGTGGAGACAAAGAACCTTGTCCATGGAAGTAAGAGGAATGTATGAAGTATAGTTATACCAACGCTCTTATATGGGTGTGAAGCATGGGTGATGAATGTTGCAACGAGGAGAAGGCTGGAGGCAGTGGAGATGTCATGTCTGAGGTCAATGTGTGGTGTGAATATAATGCAGAGAATTCGGAGTTTGGAAATTAGGAGGAGGTGCGGGATTACCAAAACGATTGTCCAGAGAGCTGAGGAGGGGTTGTTGAGGTGGTTTGGACATGTAGAGAGAATGGAACGAGACAGAGTGACTTCGAGTGTATAAATCTGTAGTGGAGGAAGGCGGGTAGGGGTCGGCCTAGGAAGGTTGGAGGGAGGGTAAAGGAAGTTTTGTGTGCGAGGGCTTGGACTTCCAGCAAGCATGTGTGAGCGTATTTGATAGGAGTGAATGGAGGCATATGGTTTTAATACTTGACGTGCTGTTGGAGTGTGAGCAAAGTAACATTTATGAAGGGGTTCAGGAAACCGGCAGGCCGGACTTGAGTTCTGGAGATGGGAAGTACAGTGCCGGCACTCTGAAGGAGGGTGTAATGTTGCAGTTTTATAACTGTAGTGTAAAGCACCCTTCTGGCAAGACAGTGATGGAGTGAATGATGATGAAAGTTTTCTTTTCGGGCCACCCTGCCTTGGGGGGAATCGGCCGATGTGTTAATAAAAAAAAATATATATATATATATATATATATATATATATATATATATATATATATATATATATATATATGGGGACCATCTCTGGTGCAAATTGTGGGCAGAAGTGGATAAAAGGCTTCAAGGAAGGAGAAAATTTGGATTTTCCTGAAGCCATTTAATATTCCCTACCACCTTATATTATCATTCATTTTTACCAATAGGTATATTTTATTACATAATATGGTACAAAAGATTTAGGAAATCATAGTTGATATAAAATGACATAAGCAGTACATGAGGTGTGATATACTTTTTTTCAACAAGTCGGGGTCTCCCACCGAGGCAGGGTGACCACCGAGGCAGGGTGACCCAAAAAGAAAGAAAATCCCCAAAATAAAATACTTTCATCATCATTCAACACTTTCACCTCACTCATACATAATCATTGTCTTTGCAGAGGCTCTCAGATACGACAGCTGAGAATAAGTCCCTCTCAGCTGTCACTATCCCAGACCCCTCCTTTAAAGTGCAGGCATTGTACTTCCCATTCCCAGGACTCAAGTCCAACTAAATCAATTAACTGGTTTCCCTGAATCCCTTCACTAAATATTACCCTGCTCACACTCCAACAGCTCGTCAGGTCACAAAAACCATTCGTCTCCATTCACTCCTATCTAACATGCTCACACATGCTTGCTGGAAGTCCAAGCCCCTCGCCACAAAACCTCCTTTACCCCCTCCCTCCAACCTTTTCGAAGACGACCCCTACCCCACCTTCCTTCCCCTACAGATTTATACGCTCTTCAAGTCATTCTACTTTGATCCATTCTCTCTAAAGGACCAAACCACCTCAACAACCTCAACACCCAATCTAATTCCATACTACGAATTTTCTGCATAATATTTACACACACATTGCCCTTAGACAGGACATCTCCACTGCTTCCAGCCCCTCCTCGCTGCAGCATTTGCAACCCATGCTTCACACCCATATAAGAGTGTTGGTACCACTATACTTTCGTACATTCCCTTCTTTGCCTCCATGGATAACGTTTTTGTCTTCACAGATACCTCAATGTACCACTCACCTTTTTCCTTCATCAATTCTATGGTTAACCTCATCCTTCATAAACCCATCTGCTGACAAGTCAACTCCCAAATATCTGAAAACATTCACCTCTTCCATACTCCTCTCTCCAATGTGTTTTTCAATTTTCTTTATTTAAATCGTTTGATACCCTCATCACCTTACTCTTATCTATGTTCACTTTCAACTTTCTACCTTTACACCCCCTCCCAAATTCGTCCACTAACGTTTGCAACTTTTCTTCAGAATCTCCCATAAGCACAGTATCATCAGCAAAAGAAAATGTGTCGACTCCCATTTTACATTTAATTCCCCATAATTTAATCCCACCCTCTCCCCAACACCCTAGCATTTACTTCTTTTACAACCCCATCTATAAATATATTAAACAACCATGGAGACATTATACATCCTGTCTAAGACCTACTTTTACCGGAAAGTAATCTCCTCTCTCCTACACACCCTAACCTGAGCCTCACTATCCTCATAAAAACTTTTTACAGCATTCAGTACCTTACTTCCTATTCCATACACTTGCAACATTTCCCACATTGCTCCCCTATCCACTTTATAATATGCCTTTTCTAAATCCATAAATTCCATGAAAACTTCCTACCTTTATCTAAATACTGTTCACATACATGCTTCAAATGTAAACACTTGATCTACACATCCCTACCCACTCTAAAGCCTCCTTGCTCATCTGCAATCCTACTCTCTGTTTTACCTCTAATTCGTTCAATAATAACCCTGCCATACACTTTACCTGGTATACACAGTAAACTTATTCCTCTATAATTCTTACAATCTCTTTTATCCCCTTCTCTTTATATAAAGGAACTATACATGCTCTCTGCCAATCCTAGGTACCTTCCCTCTTTCATACATTTATTAAAAAAATACCAACCACTCCAACACTATATCCCCTCTGCTTTTAACATTTCTGTCATGAGTCCCGTCAGTTCCAGCTGCTTTACCCCTTTCATTCTACGTATGCCTCACGCACCTCCCCCACACTCACATCCTGCTCTTTTCACTCTAAACGATGTTATACCTCCTGAGTGCATAAGTACCGCATGAAATCATCTGCTCCTCCTTTTGCACTCTCACCACTCTCTTCACCTTTCTTTTCTCCCCATATGCTCTGCTCTTCTATTAACACTTCTGTTTTGTAAAAACCTCTCATAAGCTATCTTTTTCTCTTTTATCACACCCTTTCTTCTTCATTCCACCACTCCTCCTCTTTCCTCCTGCCACCCTCCTATAGCCTACAAACTTCTCTACATTCTAATACTGCATTTTAAACTATCCCAACTCTCTTCAACACCCTCCCCCTCACTACTCATACTTACTAGCCCACCTTTCTGCCAATAGTTGCTTATATCTCACCCTAACTTCCTCCTCTCTTAGTTTATACACTTCTACCTCTCTCTTACTTGCTGTTGCCATTTTCTTTTGTCCCATCTTCCTTTTACTCTAACTGTAGCTACAACTAAATAATGATCCGATATATCCGTTGCCCCTCTGTAAACATGTACATGTCTTGTACATATTGTTACATGTTTGTCACTTTATGTCTAATCTCCTTCAGCTGCCCAGGCTGGGGCCGGAAACCAAAGATGAGCAGGCATTACCCCTTTTTTTTTATTTATATTAGGGTCAATTGAAGCTTAAAACCTGAAATTCATCGAGAAAAAAAAACACCAAGGAAAATTAAATTATTTCAAGCACACTAAATACAACAAGTATTGCGATGCAACACGTACACAGGTGCGGTGTTGCCTATAAACATAAATCTGTGGTTAATAACTGGAAAATGTTGATTAATACAACCGGTTATGTAAATCACTGAGTTAAGTGACCCTTTGTTATATAATGGTACCTGTGTTAGTGTGTGTGTGTGTACTCGCCTAGTTGTACTCCCCTAATTGTGGTTGCAGGGGTCGATTCACAGCTCCTGGCCCCGCCTCTTCACTGGCCGCTGCTCTGTCCTCTACCCGCTCCATGAGCTTTATCATACATCTCCTTAAAGCTATGTATTGATCCTGCCTCCATACATCAATTTCCAGACTATTCCGCTTCCTGACCACTCTGTGACTGAAGAAATACTTCCTAACATCCCTGTGGTTCATCTGAGTCTTAAACTTCCAACTGTGTCCCCTTGTTGCTGTGTCCCATCTCTGGAACATTCTGTCTCTGTCCACCTTATCGATTCATCTCAGTAAATTATGTCGTAATCATATCCCCTCTATCTCTCCTGTCTTCCAGTGTCGTCAGGTCGATTTCCCTTAACCTCTTCTCGTAGGACATACCCCTTAGCTCCGGGACTAGTCTTGTTGCAAACCTTTGCACTTTCTCTAGTTTCCTAGTTTGCTTGGCTAGGTGAGGGTTCCAAACTGGTGCTGCATACTCCAATATGGGCCTAACGTACACAGTGTACAAGGTCCTGAATGACTCCATATTAAGATGTCGGAATGCTGTTCTTAGGTTTGCCAGGCGCCCGTATGCTGCAGCAGTTATTTGGTTGATGTTCGCCTCAGGAGATGTGCCCGGTGTTATACTCACCCCAAGATCCTTTTCCTTGAATAAGGATTGTAGTCTCTTGCCCCCTAGACTGTACTCCGTCTGCAGTCTTCTTTGCCCTTCCCCAATGTTCATGACTTTGCACTTGGTGGGGTTGAACTCCAAGAACCAGTTGCTGGACCAGGCCTTCAGCCTGTTCAGGTCCCTTTGTAGTTTTGCCTGGTCCTCGTCCGATTGAATTCTTCTCATCAACTTCACATCTGCAAACAGGGACACTTCTGAGTCTATTCCTTCCGTCATGTCGTTCACAAATACCAAAAAACAGCACCGGTCCTAGGACTGACCCCTGTGGAACCCCGCTCGTCACCGGCGCCCACTCTGACACCTCGCCACGTACTATGACTCGCTGTTGACTTCCTGAGAGGAATTCCCTGATCCATTGCATACCTTCCTTGTTATCCCTGCCTGGTCCTCCAGTTTTTGCACTAATCTCTTGTGTGGAACTGTGTCAAAGGCCTTCTTACAGTCAAAGAAAATGCAATCTACCCACCCCTCTCTCTCTTGTCTTACTGTTGTCACCATGTCATAGAACTCCAGAAAGTTTGTGACAGGATTTCCTGTCCCTGGAACCGTGATGGCTGTCGTTGAAAAGCTCTTTCTTTTCTAGGTGCTGAACCACTTTTCCCATGGTAACATTCTCCATGACTTTGCACACATGTCAGTGACATGTATGCTTCGTGTCTGTCTTTTTTTTTTTTTAAATTGATACTACATTTGCAGCCTTCCATGTCGTTATATATTTCCTTATCTAAATCGGTGATATATTTTGTGAACAATAAAGGTCCTAACACTGTTCCCTGTGGAACGCCCCAAGTAACGGGTCCTCACTTTGATTTCTCTCTATTTATGAAAACTCTTGTGTTGTCTTATGGTCAACCATGCCTCAAACCCGGAGATAAGTTCTCCACCTTTTCCTGGTGCTGCTACTGTGTGCTGTTGTGCTGCTACTGTGCTGCTACTGTGCTGCTACTGTGTGCTGCAACTGTGTGCTGCTACTGTGTGCTGTTGTGTGCTGCTACTGTGCACTGCTAGGGTGTTGCTACTGTGTGCTGCTACTGTGCTGCTGTGTGCTGCTATTGTGCTGTTACTGTGTGCTGATACTGTGTGCTGCTATGATGCTAACTGTTTGCTACTACTGTTGCTGACTGTGCTACTACTCTGCTTGTTGTGTTGCAACTGCGTGTTGCACTGTGTGCTGCTACTACTGTGCTGGTACTGTGTTAAAAGTTAGCACTGTTAGCTACTGTGCTGCTACTGTGTGCTACTATGCTGATACTTTGGTGCTACTGTGCGATGCTACTGTGTGATGCTACTACTGTGCTGCTACTGTGTGCTGCTACTACTGTGCTGCTACTATGTGCTGCTACAACTGTGCTGCTGTGTGCTGCTACTGTGCTGCTAATCTGTGTTGCTACTGTGCTACTGTGCTGCTACTGTGTGCTGCTACTGTGCTGCTACTGTGTGCTGTTATTTTGCTGCTAGTGTGTGTTGCTACTGTGTTGTTACTGTTTTTATTGTGCTGCTATGGTGCTGCAACTGTGCTGATACTGTGCTGCTAATGTGCTGCTACTGTGTGCTATGTGTTGCTACTGTCCTGTTACTGTGTGCTACTATGCTGCTACTGTGCTGCTACTGTGTGATGCTACTACTGTGCTGCTGTGTGCTGCTACTACTATGCTGTTGTGTGCTGCTACTACTGTGCTGTGAATCTGTGCTGATTCTGTATACTGCTACTGTGTGTTGCTACTGTGTGCTATTGTGCAGCTACTGTGTGCTGCTACTTTGCTGCTGCTACTGTGTGCTGCTACTGTGCTGCTATTGTGTGCTGCTACTTTGCTACTATTGTGTGCTCCTACTGTGTTGTTATTGTGCGCTACTACTGTGTGCTGCTACTCTGTTGCTACTGTTTCTGTGTGCTGCTACTGTGTTGCTACTGTGTACTGCTGCTGTGTTGCTACTGTGTGCTGCTGTGCTGCAACTGTGTGCTGCTATTGTGCGTTTTTACTTTACTGCTATTGTGTGCTGCTACTGTGTTGTTACTGTGTGCTACTACTGTGTACTGCTACTCTGTACTCACTCACCTAGTTCTCACCTAGTTGTGGTTGCAGGGGTCGAGTCAAAGCTCCTGGCCCCGCCTCTTCACTGGCCGCTACTGGGTCACTCTCCCTGCGCCATGAGCTTTATCATACCTCTGCTTAAAGCTATGTATAGAGCCTGCCTCCACTACATCGCTTCCTAAACTATTCCACTTCCCGACAACTCTGTGACTGAAGAAATACTTCCTAACATCTCTGTGATTCATCTGAGTCTTCAACTTCCATCTGTGTCCCCTTGTTGTTGTGTCCCATCTCTGGAACATTCTGTCTCTGTCCACTTTGTCAATTCCTCTCAGTATCTTATATGTTGTTATCATGTCTCCCCCATCTCTCCTGTCCTCCAGTGTCGTCAGGTCGATTTCCCTTAACCTCCCTCGTAGGACATACCCCTTAGCTCCGGGACTAGTCTTGTTGCAAACCTTTGCACTTTCTCGAGCTTCTTCACATGCTTGGCTAGGTGTGGGTTCCAAACTGGTGCTGCATACTCCAATATGGGCCTAACGTACACAGTGTACAGGGTCCTGAACGATTCTTTATTAAGATGTCGGAATGCTGTTCTTAGGTTTGCTAGGCGCCCATATGCTGCAGCAGTTATTTGGTTGATGTGCGCCTCAGAGATGTGTCTGGTGTTATACTCACCCCAAGATCTTTTTCCTTGATTGAGGTTTGCAGTCTCTGGCCCCTAGGCTGTACTCCGTCTGCGGTCTTCTTTGCCCTTCCCCAA